>VYYJ01000952.1:0-39800 GCA_021029165.1 Cyphoderus albinus
GATGAGGATCAGCTAGTCAGCTCAGTTGCTCGGTACAGTGGTTTCAACGGCAGCTGAACTACTTAGTTGATGTTTAAACATTACCCATTTCAAGGATGACGAGGTTGGTTGGTAAGCTCGAACTCATTGTAAGTTCTGCAATGAGGTTCTCAAAGAGTGATTCATAATCGTAATACAGCACGGGAAAGAGAGAGGAACAAAGTGAAAAACACATAATTTACATACTCACAAGCAACCACACAGCTAGTCACACAAGCCTCTCCTGTGGACACAATCACCTTTTAACAAAGTCACACTAATCTCAGAAAGTGTGATGTCACATCACTGATGTGGTATTTGCGTTGTTGTTACATACTGCTAACTTTTGTGACATGCACTAAAAATGATGATAAACAATTTATTTAAAACATCGTACAGATTATGTACAAAATTGTTGACATTGAAAACTCTCCGTGGATGCGCGTTTACTTTATACGTATGTATATATATCCCAATTCCCAATTCAGTGTGCCATCCAGCTTAATTAGGTTTTATATATGAACTCGCGAATTCCTGACAAATGTCCTGAAATTTAATTGAATTCGTAAATGATGTTCAGTTCATGTCATTTTAAAGAAATCGAACCAGACAAGGATGAGACTCATTTTGCAACCTATCAAATTAAGCAATAAACAATAAATCATTTAACAAAATGGAACATGAGGGTTTGAAGTGATAAAAACTTCATACATCATAAATTGCTTCAATGCATGGGCTAAATGTGCTTGCGTTCTAAAATATATTAATTTCGAAACAAACTTTATATAATTCAGATTCAAATAAACCTTGTGAATATTCGGTTCTTTAAACACTGAAATTCTGCCGACAAGAAGGATTTTTCTCTTTCATCTCAAGCTGTGCGACATCTAAATACAAGATTAGAGAAGCAAAATTGTAGTGTTCAAATGTACCATCAGTTCCTCTTGAATCTTGAGACAATGGAATCAGATGTCAATATAGTTACTTAAATTAAAGATCGTAAAGTTAGAATAATCCATTACTAGAAGAAGAAGTTTTCTTTCAAAGGTCCTTTCTGTTCTTATTTTGTTCCTAGTTTCAGATACGAGCTGTGCACAATTCGCTCACTCTTTCCTCTCAGCGGTAATAAATTCGCCGCTTCATTCATCTCCTTTGTGTGTGTTAGAAAGTGAAATGTTATGCAAATGAACCTATTTATCATCCGAATGCTGCTAGATTGTCAAAAATAGCAGCAGACGAAGAAGAGTCTTCTCATCTCTGTTATCTTTGGCAATTTTTCTATCCTCGCCCATGAAATACTCTAGAAATAAAAGTAACAAAAACTTCTCTGGTGAAAGGGATTCGCATCTGTACTAATATGCGTAATGTATGTATGTAGGTATAATAAATACTTGGAAACATCATTGGGCCGGATGAAAAATAGTACCAACTTTTGACATTTCATTATTTGTTATTGAAATTTTATACAAAACTACATCATTTTCGTCGACAGTCGACCGACACCAAAGAACTTTTTCAAATAAAAACTTGGAGTTGAAAGGCTACATTGCATTGAAAAAAATCGCTAATCAGATGCTAATTGTCTGCCCAATGCAAACCATAAACTGATTTTAACCACAAGAACTAATGTATTTTAGTATTAGTTTGAGAATTAGCCAGTTTAACTGAAACAAATTAAACTCGCCGAAAAAATACTTTCAGTATGAAATTCTTCTCTCATAATGATGCATCCTGTCAATAAATACGATTTGTCAGGTTCATGTGAGTTGGTGTTGACAGCCCGTACATTATATCATATCTCACCACGCTCAATTTTTTATTCCTGTTCACATCATGCAATCTTATTTACATGTTTATGAAATGTCTTTGGAGCACGTGGTAAATGTGAAAGTATCATCTAGTGTAAAAAGCGGAGGAGTGTTAAAAGTTAGGCATTACTGCCGCTGATGAATGAACAAGTAACAGCTGTGAAAGCCGTTGGAAACAGTAGGGTCCGCTGCTTCACAGTCACCGAATCGCAAGGTTACTGTTATTGGCATTGGGTTTCATAAATGATTGTTTCCTTCTCCTCCACTGCACATTGCTTGGCTCCACATGCCTTCGAATATTAACGTACAATGAAAGTTATTCCTGCTCTACTGTAATCAAAATGTTCGCTCACTTCGTTTCACTTTCCCCGACATGGATTTTCCGGGTTAGCTTTTTGCCTCTTCCATTGCTTCATTATTCGCAATTCGTGTCAAATTTAGAATAGAGAACCGCTAATTTTTCTTTGTGGTCTGACATAAACCCTTATTCAACCATTTCCTTTCGCTCATCCAAGGCATACACAAAATTCACATGAGAGATCGTTCCCGTTCCACACCTCCAATGCAACACAGTTAAATATGTGCTTTACTACATAACTAGATGCCTCCAGCGACTTCAACTGCAACACACAACCTTATTCGCTGTTCGCTGTTCGGTACGACAAGTGTAATAATAATTGAATAATTGTAATATCCCATGCAGGAATGGTTCACGTCTGCTCTCATAACTCTTCACTGCTTTCACTTCTACAAATTCCAAAATGTACGCATTTTCTCCTCTCCTCATCTACTCCAACTTTCGAACCTCTCGCTCTTCCAAAGTACATCACATTTTCATTCACTTTCCCTAAAAGTCGTTCTTTATTTCGTCCTCTGGACGTGTCTTCCTCTCATCGCCGCCCTCTGCTCACTTCTGCATATAAAGAATGACTGTAGCTACCATTTGAGACTACGACTGCGACTCCATTATTATTACTTTACTCATACATGCCCGCTTAGTTTCTCGTTCTCTTCTCTGCCACTCATTCATGCGGTTGAGTAAAGCACCAGTTCCATATAATTTCGTTTTTATGGATAATTTATCCGAGCGTGAAAATTCAAATGACTGGGCTCCAAACCATCCATTACGCAATAATAATGATATAATATCATTTTAACGGAAGGCAGGAAAGCAGAAAAGCCACAATCACTACACTCTGATAGATCACCATTACCAAAACTCATTCATTCTTTCAAATTGTAATTGTGCATGAGCATTTTGCTCTTCTGCTCTAAACTATTTACTACCATTTTTGCTTCTGTATATTTCGCTAATGTCTAATTGTGAGCACTTAAATAAGTGCAGGAAGGATGTAAGTTATAATGGGATCCTGATGTCGTTCTATTTTGTTTTGTTCGAGTGGTTCCAGGAGTGACCAGTGTCCAACCTGCAACGCTTAATGGTACATAGTAATGCCATGTTGAAGAATACTTTTCCGGTGGGCTCTCTAACTACTAACTACTATATTAACTTCTGAGTAAGTGCATTGTGATATCATTGGTATGTATGTAATAAATACATGAGATTTATTCTCCTCTACCCAAAAGATTTATGAGAGAAGGATGCATGATGCAATTTAAAAAAAGAATCTGGTGGGCTAAAAAGTACTTTAGGTAGCAACATGAAACTACGGTAGGAGCGGGAAGACTTTTTCTCTGCCATTTAATCTGACTTTGGAAATCGATTAGCAACAATTCCGTTTCGAGAGCATGTTGAATGGTGAAATGTGGGTACTTTTTCCAGAGCACTAAGCTCATACTTGATTGAAGATAGGCGTATTAGGCTAACAAAAATCTATTGAATAGGGAGGCAGATGGTCCATAAACGAGCATTTCAGGGGAAATCAAATAAAGCCATTTTTGGCGAGTACTAAGTAAAATCATTCATGTTTCAGTCGTGACAACGATGATTAGATGAAATGATGGTAGCATGTTCCTTCACTTTACAAAAGAGTATTTCCCTGTGTGGGGATGTGTGCTCCTGCTATTATGGCTCACTACGTCAGGCTAAATCTAATACGATATTCCACATGCAGACATGTTGGTTCAAATGTTAAATGATAATTCAACCAAAGACGGAATACAGAGTGGTGGGAAGCATGCATCATCACATTTACATTTTACCAACTTTCACTTTCTTCTAATTTTGACATAACACATACCCTTGACGGGAATCGTGACTTACATGCAACTAGCTGCAGAGTGATAAAAATGTACGTGATTCGGTAAGCTTCTTACTTAATATAACTTCTCACTTTCTTTTCACTTTCGCTTTATGTAAATACTTATCTTCGAAAAACCGTATTGTGCTGTCCTGAAATGTCAAAATACGAACCGTAATGCTATTATTACGCTTACCATTTGTAGGTGAGCATCTGAATAATGTAAGTACTAGTGCGTCTTGCTCTTGCGGGAAAACTTGCAGCCGTGGGCATTCGGTCTTTACAAGAAATCATTTTTCATTTCACGTGTTTCAGGTATATTTTCGAGCAATTTAGAGCAGCAACCTTGGTACACTTATTAAGAACTTCATATAGCCTTAGCTTAGGTTTTGTTTCGTGTCCTATTACATATCTTTATTCACGGAAGACTAGACACTTAAATTAAGCCAGTTCACATAATATTACACTAAAAGGTTCAACACAGTTTTCAATGCTCCTTTCTGACATGCAATTGATGAATCATTCTGGCTTTTCCGTTTCCTTTCACCATGTACCAGGCGCATTTGCTCACACATGAGTTTTTAATATAAAATATGTTCATCATTATAGTTGATGCGCGCCGTATTTCCTTTTTACCAACTCAATGAAACTCGCATTTATCACTGTTCTGTAACATCATTCGTCATTTGATCCTCGATTCCGAGTTGTACGTTCAGAGACCCTGTTTCAAGTGGGGAAAAGGTAAGATTAATAAAGATGATAACCTGCCCTCTAAACTTCGATGCAGTGTGGCCATACATCTATGATTTTCAACATATTTGAGTGCATCTCTAAGGCAGATTTTGGTTACTGAATAATATTCAAATAAAAAACCGGTGAAAGTGGTAATAATGTTTGAAAGCTAGCCACTTTTAACTAAAAGTCAGTAGTGAGTGAATGTGTTTGTATATAATATCTCCCTAACGCGCTAGGAGAGAGAAAGTTAGATGAATGCAGTAGATCTGTGAGGAGCAGAATAAGAAACGTCCACAGGGATCCTCTCATTCATTCCTTCGTTTACCTATTAGATCCAGTGGAATGCAAACATTTCCAACTCAGCAGCCCTGCCACCATCACAACTGAATGAATGAACGATAATATATTATTGGGAACAGCCTCCACGATCTCCCACACACAGATGCACACACGACTTCCATATCATCAACAAGACTAATGTACTTGGATGGCGGGTGTGCGATTTTTTCAGTGTAAAAGACAAAACGCGTACATGCATAAAAGTGTAACTCCAGCAACTGCATAACACACGTAACAACATTGAAAAGAAATAGTCCTGACTGACAAATGTAATGATTCCCAAGGGTGTAAATTGGCTGAATAAATCGCTCTGGGATGGGATGAGATCTCTTCTTTTTATTCCCTTCTGCTCTTCTTACACCGCACCGCCGCTGCCATCCACATCTCCATAATGTAGCTCGCCACTTGACTTTGTAGATGCATTCCCATCGTCCTTTCCACTTGCTGCCAGCATCTTGTTTAAAATACATTTTATATGCGATGTACATGTCAACTGTAAAGCTTCAAGTTGTCTGCTGTGTAGTCGTCTGTATGCATATGTGCTAAATCGTATTTACCTCCCACATGCAAGCACGCAGAGTGAGTGCTTTTATGTTAGTAATGACATGCTCTTGTGAGCCAGTTCATGAGTGCAAATTTACACTCGTTCTCACTTCTCTCCACTTCGTTGTGAATAACATAAAGAAAAAAAATGTTTCACTTTTTCTACGTTCAATTTCAATACATACAATTACCAAAAGCCTTCATGTATCCTCATGTATGGTTCATGCAGCATAGTCCTGCGATTTAAATATTAGACATTGGAAATTTTTTTGCCCCTTTTATAGAAAAGTGGATGGATTCTGAGTAAATGTTTTGCGTGCACATTCATGTACGTAGCTGAATAATTTTTATACACATGTTTGCAATAAAGTGGAAGTGAAAGAGGAGAAAGGATTGGGGGGATGAATCTGTTCGTCCACAGCTCTTCAATACAACTTGTTTTTACTTTCATTCTATGAAACATCCTTTTCACCACTCTCTTACACTTACCCATTGTGCTCGTTTGTAAAGTTGAAAAGTGAGTTTTTAGTCACTCATCGTTACTCTTCATTTTTTCTCTCCTGCTTTCTCCGTGTCAACTTCTCTCATGTTTTACCTATTGATGTGTATAACCGCGTAGGTATAGCTTAAGAACTCATCATTACTACGGGTTAGAAAGCCAGCAACCTTTTGTATACATTTAAGTAGAAATTCCTTTGCATTTCATACGTGCTACCACAACACAAAAGACGATGAGAGCGAGTACATTTTCATCCGTAAACATATTATTGGTTTAAGTAATGGTGATTGTAATGATTATGGTGGAGCGTTAGGAAATACCTGTCAGCCAACCCGCGAAGTCATTATCATTATAGAGAGTGCCAACCTGAATACACATGCGATTGCAACTATGTCTTTGTTATAAGATCTAGTTTTGCCTGCGACGGAAGGGTACTTAGGAAGCTTATACAAAATGAGGTAGGAAGATATTTCTACTTTTGCTGGCACTACGGCGAGCTGGGAACGTGTCTAAAGTGTGGCATGTGTGTTGTTGAAATGATCATCATCTTCACTTGACGATCATCCATAACACCACACTGCTACCAAATATCTCCTGAATAATATCTCCGTTTTGCATATTAGCTTTTTGTGAAACTGTGTGAATAACATATTGTTGTTCGTTTGTCTGTTGTGTTGCGAGCCAGGTTAGGCAGCGTTAAAATCTGAGTTGGTAACATTCCACTTCCATTTTATATTTATTACGTTAAACTAGGATCTTTGCTAGGTTTATTTAAACGAAGGGAAAAGAGTTTGAACATTTGAACAATAACAGAATATGAATATACCTACACGTTACACGTTGAATGAACCGTTGAAATGAGCTTTTCTCTATTTCTGACTCCATTGCATCCCCCGTGCAAGTTGATTTTGCCTACAGAAGAGAAAGAAAATAAATGGATTCGGATGTTTTGATCTACACGTTTTGCGATTGATGTTGATATATTACCTAGAACAGAATGAATTTTACACGATTCAATGCGCCCTACTGCTATTATTAAAACTACACAGTTAGAAATAAAGGCAATACCAAGTTATTTTCATACAATGGAAAAAACTTAACAATATTACACAGACACCGAGTGCAGCACCACCAATATTAACTGGCATTGCCATCGAAAATTCCGATGGGTAAAGTAAATCGATGAAGCTCTACATTCGAACAGAAACTACGACTTCGGTTCATTATAGTTACGAAGAAAAAAGACGCAGTTGCAAATTCAGAACATGAGTAGTGCTTTGTTTCGCTGTTACGTAAACCAATTTTATAGTTACTTTCCCAATGTAAGTACACATGTACGTGGTGTAAACAAGAATGATGCAGAAAGGAATGTATGGGATGCCATTCGGAAGATAGATAGTCCATTCACTTTCCAAAAAGAGAGTAGTGACGATAATTTGCACGGAACATCAAGCAAAGCAAATTTGTGAAGCCATGGGTGTACAAAGTTTCATTTAAGTGGTAGCAGTGAAGGAAAAGGGGAGAGGAAAAGAAGAAGTAAAGAAAGTGAGCTCATTTGTTTCTCACCGGTACTTTTTACATAAAATTAGGGTGATAAGTATAACACATGGAGTGTGGAGTGCAAGAGCGAGTGTACTTGAGAGGAAAGGGTGAAGCTGAGACTGATCGTGAGTGAGACTGAGACTGGGAGTGAGCATTACTGCGAACAACGGAGAGACACAGGAGGAAAATTTGTCCTGTAATTTGTTTCACATACACAGAGCTACAAACAAGAGAAAGTTTTTTTTTAGCTTACCCTTTTCGGAAAATTATAGTGATGGTGGGTTTCTGCCGCACTGTTGTTGTTTGTATGTGTATGTGTGCTGTGTACTTACATAATAATGCATTGTAAATCAGTCCTACTAACCAAGCAGAATTCATGTAAAGTGCTTTTGGGAAATCAAAGATTCTGTGTTTGTACATTTGCACGGGTACATTGAACATTGTCTCAAAAGAAGATAAATGACGATGTATATTATAGACTCCCGTTGTGTAGGTTTGCCTCTCTTTTGCTGCCAGGTTTTTCTGTCATGCTCGTCTCTAGTGACGGTAGGTAAGATATGGCTGACGTAGTTTCCTTTTGATCCAAGCAGTCAGTCGCAAATATCCTTTTTTCCTTTCTCCCTTCCTTTCCAAGAACAATAACAAAAGGCATTAAAGTCCGGATTCAAAATCTCTCATTTCTACCGGGTAAGCAAGGCTTTTTTGGAAAATGGAAAGGTGTTCCTCCTGCACCAATGGAACAGGGGTGTTTCTGTACTCTGGTGGTATTCCTAGAACAGAACAACGGCGGAAAGGAATCCTAAATCAGTGTCCATTCATTCCTGTCCAGTAATAATAATGCCGTAGTCAATTACGTAGAATGTAGATTTAAAGTCTGCGAGAGGCATACAAAGAGGTGTGAGAACGAGAACTCTCACGGTCTCGCAACAAGCTAACAAAAATTCGATGCAATTCCATGGTCTCTGTTCTCGCCACTAA
Organism: Cyphoderus albinus; assembly: GCA_021029165.1. NCBI lineage: Eukaryota > Metazoa > Arthropoda > Collembola > Entomobryomorpha > Paronellidae > Cyphoderus > Cyphoderus albinus. The sequence continues at coordinate 8,664 of VYYJ01000952.1, forward strand.
TGTAATATTTCCTGCACATTCACTTCGGCCACAGTAAAAAATTCCATTAGTATCAAATAAACTCTGGAAAATAAAAAAACGAAACAAAATCTGAAAAAGTGATAGTTCCATATATCGTACGTCTCTTAAACTCAGGGAAAACAAAAATCCTCTGTTTGGAGTGATACTACACATTACAAACAAAGAGTTTCGTGGATACACACTGTAAATCACATCTTCAATAGCATGAACCTAGCGGTTGGATGGGTGATGATAATGATGACGGAAGTTGTTCGGTAATACCATACACTTAAGTAAATAGTAACGACGCACTTGTAATACTCTCATGAATTGCTTCGAGTCGGAAGGAAAGTGACCACCATCATTTCCCTCATTTTTCGCCACCTTGCAACAAAAGAAGATTCCATAAACACAACCTGCTCACATTTCTTCCAGTCTACATTCCATTTGGTGGAATTTGTGTGAACCAAGTAGAGCTGACGGTGAAATACGTATAACGGAATTAGTCAGTCTACCTGAAAGGAAACAGGAGGCGTCACCGTCAACCTAACACGTCATGTCATTGCATGTCCTTTCATGTCCTTCCTTGGAACTATAACTTATGACTCATGACTTGCTGCACTTTCTCCTCGCCTTTTCTCTTTTCACTACAGCTTTCAAAGGGAAGTGTAACGAAAGAAGGTCTGAATATCGATGTTCTCACCGTCAAAGTTACTGAATTTGGCGTTGGAACACGGGGTTCTCGTCATGGCTCATAATACTCATATTAATAATAGTAATGTCAAAAATGTCCACTCGACAACATCACACGAAACTCATTTAGTCAACTGATATCTTGCAATCGCCTTTCTTTTTACATTATTGTCTTCTTCCTCTTACTCGTCCCTTAAAGTTTCATAATCAAACGAGAAAATGCGAGTTGAATGAGGGGAATCCTATCGTAGAGACAACCATAGTAGAACTTTGCACGCTGGTTTCACGTACATTTCCATTTTTTATTCGTACAAAAGAAAAGATTACCCCCATCAAAAGATTAAAAGCAGCGCATTCTTTTCGTGCCGTTAGAAAAAAATAATTTCTATTTTGGACATAGAAAATCTTAGTACGTGCGCCATTTGAAGAAAGACTTTAGTCCTTCTGACTTTTTTATATCATTTTCCTTGCATTAATGAAAAATAAAGTTGGCGTATTTTTATTTTTACTTGTTAACACTCAGTACGAATGAAAACCCTCCTTCTAAAGGTGACAAATGACAACAGATGTAGTAGTTTAACAAACAAAAGCAAGAATGACTATGGACCGTGGACTTACAGATTTCATTTCTACTTTGTTATTTTTGTACCAAATAAAAAATAATGAACTCGAACTGAAATATTACCAAATGTTTTTGTGGTGGATTATAACCGCACGGATTGTTTTTGACTTCATTACACAAAATACAATTCTTTTCGTATTTCTTAAGTCCTGACTAATGCTGGGTTATTGGAAAGGAAAAAATGTAATCCATTGAATCACACAAACGTCGAATTTTCTTGCTTCGTCAATAATGAAATTTTTCTTAAAATAAAATGACGAACGACCCGGACACATTTCTACAGACGTATGAAACATGTAAACCGAACAAGATAAATTACTTGTGACAATCCGTGTTTTGTAGGAGCAAGCCTTGCCTGGAGAGTAAATCATTCAACATTGGGTCTGAACGTCACCAACCAACCTCTGCGAAGGTGGCTTATCTTGGACTTAATGGAACTTTCTCTGGAATCCTATTTTCTACGTCATGATCCAATCGAATCAATAAACAATTGTCTTCCAGTCCACCTTTCTGCACTAAAAGAAAATGTGCAAAATTTTGAAAACCTTTCATTATCCGTGTATTTCAAATTCCAATTTAGCCTGTAATCCAGTTCTAGTCATGGTAGACTTGCGATTCTTCGTTTCCTCTGGTTCAGCATTGCAAGATTGGATTATTTTGTAGTAATCCTAAATATCCTACCAACCGACATACGTCGTCACCGTCGTTGTTGCTGTTTGACGCTGGAAATGTTGACAGGAAAGTTACACGCATGACGACGTCTAGCACTGAGCGAGTCTAGGATGGGATTTTCGTACACGAGAAATAATGTCGATCCTTCTTCATTTTGTTCATTCATATTTTATCCATCTTTTCCATTCTGGTTTTCTGCGGTGCAAAAAAAATCCAAGAAAGTCATAAAGATTCCAATAAAAATTGTAAACTCAAATGTTCTATATATAAGAAAGTTTATTATATTTGAGAAAGAGAGGAAAGAATCAAATCGAATAATATATGAATGGCTGAGTGCCTGCCTTGCTTTCTCCTTTTTCGATGAGTAATGTCTAAAATAGGAAATAATAAAAGTCAATAGGTAAGATGGATAGATCCACGAAGATTCAATAAGTCCTTTCCTTAAAAGCTTCCAGCTAAAAAAGTAAGTGAAGGAATAATAACGCCGTGGTGAACACCGAGCGAGAGAGATGAGCGAATGAAAAAAAGGCTGCTCCAGTCTACCTTGCGAATCAGGCAGAGCGAAACCAAAGGAGAAGGTAATACCAAACCCCAAAACCATATCCACGAGACTACACCACAACACTGCCACCATCATCATCATCAGCTTCGATTTCATAATCATAATAAAAATGGCAAAAGCATCATGGCAAGGTAGGCTTGAGGAACTGAGATAGGTCCACGCGCGCTATACCTGCAGTATCGACATCACATCGACATCACACACAGCGCACACTTCACTATTAAACCCCTGTTTAGTTTTGTTTGGTCGATGAAAAAGTTGCAACTATGATATGATAACACAAACAAAAATTGTATTAAAGAAAACTTTTTTACTCTACAGGATGGAACAAAGATTCGTACATTCACTTCCACCACTTCACATAGGTTTTCCAGCCATTTACTTTCACTAATACGACCGTCGGTAGTCTTTATATTTCCCTTTTCGGCATTCCCCTTTCTCCTTAAGATTTTTTGCCCAAGGAAAAATGTGACTATTATATGTGAACATGAATTGGTTGGGTTTCTCGAACGATGCGATATTATTGGATCGCATACTTAAGATGGAAGGAAAGGAAAGGGGGATATGAAGCAGAAAAATTTCTCGGGAGAAAATGGTTCACGAAGAACTGCATACAACAATAATGATGTCGATGATGGTGAAGAAGCAATAACAATGGTATGGTGATGAAGATGGTGGAGAAACTGGTGAGAATGTAGGCCTACAGCAGCACAACAACACTGGGGATTGACGTTCGTACGAAAAGTGACGTGTGGGTAACATATAAGATTACAACAATCACACTAGTTCCGAGTGGTAAAGTAAAACGCAGGTTATAATTTTTCCGGCGGGTAGACGTATCAAGTTAAAATCGTTATAAATAATGTTATGCATAGCGCTGGCAGTAGATTCATTTGACTTTCTTCTCTGTTGGAGAAGTGGAAGGGATCAAACAGAAGAAGCAACAGTGGTGCAAAAGTAATGTAACCGAGTTGCAATGTTTAGTCCTGCTCTTTAGAAGTAGTTGGCGGTTATAGTGGCTGCGGTCGTTATATGAAACAGTGTGGTATTACTAGTTTACATTATACACATATCAATGAGAACAGTCAAAAAGTGAGAATGCACGAGAAGAAGAGAAAAAATCATCAGTTGGAGAGAGCAAAGAAAAGCAGCGTTAGTTTATATGCATTTACTACAGTACAGTTGCCTTTTTTAGCGATCAGAATATAATATTACGAAGGTGGCAAAAATGGTGTAATAGAGGAATGTACATACGCATATTGGCGGTCTCGTTATATGATTACAAAGAAAATGTGATGAGAATGAGTTTTCCTTTTTAAGCTGCATGCAGAGCACCACACGTCAAAGCCTTTTCTTTATCCTTCCTTTTTTCTCAGTGTTCGTTCAGTTTGGAAGGAGAAAAAAGGAAAATGTAATCACACGAGTTTATACCTGGGCATGCAAGTGAGAAAGAAAACACAATGCAGGTAAATCATCTATTTTTGGATCTAGCTTCGACGAATATGATATCTACGTTCTTCCTGTTTCTTCCCCACGACAGATACAGAAGCAGAGAGCGACAGCAGGAGCAACATTATTTTGTGGATGACTGAGGAAACCAAGTTTTTTCTTCGGGTTTAATCTATGCAAGAAAACGGTTGTGAGATGACGCCTTTTCTTCCCCCTTTCTTTTCATCGAGACTTTCACTTCTTTTCAAGTGAAGAATAACAGGAAAAAGTGAAAGGGGGAAAGTGCGAAAGAAAGTAAATAGTCATTTCTAACCTAATATTAAGTTTACATTTCTCGGGCGCCTATATTCGAGCACATCCTTACTTTACTTGGTGGAGTGCAATCTAGTTATATTGTTGTAATATTAGGGAATTGAAGCTAAGACTTTTTCTCTTATCATTGCGATTGCCAGAGGAAGGATTTATACATTCACTTCTCGAGTCTCAAGGATAAATAGATAGAAGGAAGCCTCATTTTTATTATTGTCGATAATGGTAATATGTAATAGATAATGGGAATAGCGTTTTTCTCCTTTCTTCATACAGGTTTACTTTACTTTCTCAGAAGTCTTAATACCACTGTTGTACAAGAACGACGGAGGCGCCTATTGTAGGATCCTGTCATAAACGTTTTTTACAATTTTGATTTCTATAGAAGTTCTTCATTTTCTCAAATTTTTTGCTGCAGGGGTTCTCCCCTGTGAAGGAATTTTGACAGTTTTCTTTCTTAAACCTATCCTTCACCCTCCAGTTTCTGTAGTCTTCTTCACTACAACTCACCTTTTCTCTGTGTACCTTTGTACTAACCAAACCAATGTACCTAATACCTTGTGAATCTCAAATTCACGCGTAATAATTTTTTGAATGTATGTATTTCTGGAATAATTCACACACACATAGAGAGAGGTTGGTAATGTGGATCTCCTTACTTTCACAGCGTAACAGGAGTTTACATAGAAAATTGCTTTCTCTCAACGGTTCGTTCTATGAGTGAGAGTATGTAAACAGAGGAATGAGCTTTACAGGTCGTCTTCGGTGGTAGTGTTGGTCTCGTATGCGATGTTTGTTTGTTTCTAGTGGATGGACAATATATCTTCATAAATTCCTTATCAGAAATGCCCCAAGGTACCGAGAAATAATGTATAACCATGCAGTTATGAAAGATCCCACTCGTTACATTATTATTGCATTTCGGGTCTGCGGAGCAATATATCTACCTTCCACGCTTTATTTTTTCGCACAACTTCTACATGACTTGTTTGCTGTGTATTATATTTTGTCTGGGAATTTATGTAAGAACATTTTGGTGTGCAGTGGGTAGATACTTACAGAAGCGAGAGCCTGAAAGCCAATATTAAAAGATATAAGTCGTGTTTGCAGAACAGCAGTGAAAAGGGAGGTAAGAAGAAAAAGTAGGAGTTTTTTGTGGGGAGAAGATGAGTGAAAGAAAGAAAAAATGTAATCTCCTGTTGCTTTCTCCAGGTTATCAATCTTCACTGCGTTTAGCCTGACATGATCTCTTGGTTTCTGGTCTGCTCTCCTCTTCTTTTCCTTCTCACTCTTTTCTTTCTCCAGTTCACTGTTTACCACGTCCCTTCTCAAGATATGCATGAATCATACCTTGAGAAACTCTATATATTATTTGCTTTCACGCCTTTTCACCAATGTGGTCATATCCCTAGAAAATTCCCCTCTACATCTATGTAAAACTGAGAAATTGCGACTTAGGCTTTTGGAAATGGCTATAAGTTATGATTATTGAGGCGCAGCTACAGGAAGCAGAAAGATGGAAAATGATTTCATTCCTTTTCTGTTTTGTTGACTTTTTCCGTTCTTTCCCACTGTGCAATTTGTGTCTGATTTTAACTGCATTCCCTTATTCAAATTCACAGTTTCAAGTCGTGAGATCTCATAAGAGAGCATAACGTAATGCATTAGTTGTGTTAAGTAAGCATAGTGAGAAGAAATGTTGACGTTGATACATGCTGGAAACAAAAAGCTAACCGTCACCATCAACATATCATCGTGATCATCACGATCGGTTTTTTTGTCGACCGTCATCGTCATCACTATCCCACACTGCTCTCGATATTGCTTCCTTCTGCTTTCGTGGTTGATACTTTGTCTGATGTGATGGCGTCTACAGTCACATCGAATCCCGTAAGGCTTATCACATCACAGTGTTTGTTCGACTGTCGCGGTCGCAAGCCGTAACCTGTCTCTAGTCTCTTGTTTGTCACGGAGAAGAAGGCAACGGAAACCGTGTTTCACTTGCCTACTGCTGTGTTAGCCCATTTAATGTTTATCTGTGTTTTGTCGAGGGGACCCAGACCACTGATATTAGAGTACACCAGTTGTTTTTCGAGCTATATTTTTGACTGCTCACTGTAAAAATATTTTCCTACTGATAAAGGGATGGATACGGATTTTCTCTGCACCACTTTTTTATACTATCGAAGCAGCACTTTTGGGGTATCCGCTCCATTCTACATGCTTTGTCGCTACGTGAGAGTCTGCATCGGCACTCTTTGACTCGTTTCATACTTCATGGTCCATTTGCAAAATTTGTAGCTGCAGCTCCTCCAAAATGAAAAAGGAAGGGAAACAGGGAGTTTATCAAGTTCAAAAAATCTTCTTACAGTGTGCTCCTTGCTGCTTTCGAGAACGTTACCAGAAGAAAAATGTTTTCCTATCACACATACGGTCCTCGCTGAATACGCAATTGAATTTTTCCTCATTTCAGCCACTACATTTTTCTACATTTTTTTCGTGAAATTGTTATCCTTGTTTTGATGAAAGAATTGGATTTGAAAATTTTTGTTTCAGTTTCAATTTTGTTTTTACCTCTGCTAAATCAAATGCCTCCATGTGAAAGCACTGAACGTGCCTTTCAGAATACCATGTCATAAGTGAAGCGATACAACTTTTAAAATTGCATTTATTTCCTGCGAGTGAGAGATTCCCATTTCCAGTTCGTGAGCCGTAGTTTTGGTTTAAAAGTTTACCAGGTTTTGGGTTTTACTCTTTGTTACTAAACATTTACAATAATACGAAGAGAAACAAAATCACATTTCTTTTCCTTCTGGAGAAAGATTTATTTAATTTGAGGAGCGAGAATGATAGCTTTCCTATGCTGCTGTCCGAGCTAGTCAGTTGATTCCGGCGAATTTCTCTACTTTTCTAGAATCCTTCAACGGTGATGAATTAAGTTTGTCTTAGGTATTCCTAAATTAAAGTAATAGCCAATTCCGCAAGTGGAGGCTGGAAGAGAATCTCATTTTTATTTCATGCATTACAAGAAAATGTATACATACTTTTTCAGATTTTTCAGCTCTACTTCTAATTTTCAACTGTAACACATGTGTCCACGATAATGAATGGAAAGGTAAGAAAGGAAGATGGACGGAGACTTATTGGAGAGAAAATGTAATCAAGAAATCAACTTTTTTATCTACGTTTTTTCAACAACGTGTGGATCGTATTTTCGTGTTGTTGGCCGATAGCATTTTGAAATTACTACATGAATATTATTAATTAAATTGAAAATGTAAAACAGAAGAATCAGTCGCTCTATGTATACATTTACTAATAACAATAAAAGTAAGGCTACATTCGCAATTTACGATACACGTTATTTCCTCTTCTCAACACAAAACGTGGCAAAATACATGAATATTATGATCTTGATAGGATATAAACATTCTCATGAAATATTGCACATCCTGGAATAAAGTTCCTTCCACTGTAGCGGTTCATCAGTCTGTGTAACCAATTTTTTAGAATAATTTCCCCAGTAAAAATACTGAAACGTAACCCTTTACAGGTGCCTAAGTGTTTCTGAAATGAACATTTTTATGAATTTGTATAGGAGAGAATCGTAAAAGAAAATATATCTACTTCTATAAAACTTGAAAAATTAAGACTTGTTCAGGGATTGAGTTTCAGTTCTAAACATCATTTATGTGCTGCAGAGTCGTTAACAATCTCTTCACTGTTAATAACTTCAACAAGCTGTTACAACCGCTGGGGAAATCCGGAAATATTAAAATGGGAAGGATTAGAGATTCTTAAAGTCGCTATTAATAATACGAAAGCAGCCCTTGCAGCGATTGCCTTCGTTATCTTTGATCCTATAATCGAAATATAAAACTCAGAACGGATACATGCATCAGAAGTACGCAATTTAGCCTAATGATTTTTACTGAGAACGAGTATGAAGGGGGCATTGGGTAGTCGTATTTTTATGCAAATTTGATATAATTTAATGTAGTATAATTCCAAACGCTTATTTGTATTCAATCCTCTTGTTACAACTCTTACGCCCAAATGCGGCGATGTTACACAGGAGTGAAATAAATCTGTAATCAATAATGTGCCTCTCTACACTACTAGAGTCTCCGTTTTAAACCGTTACACACTTTACTGTATCGTTTATTGGTACAGCACAGGGCGAAGACACGATAGTTCAGTGCCATGTATCATTTAAAATTGTAACTCATAAAAAGTCTGACCTATTTGCCTAAGAACAGCAGGATACCTTGCTCCAGCACGTTTCCTTATTCTCCTCTTTAATACAATAAGAAAGTGCTAAATAAACGCTCCGTAGGTGGGTCGTTTCGACATTGTTTGTTTGTATATATCTCATAAATCAGCATGAATGTGTGGGTTTTATGGGATATGGTAATGGTGGTATTTGCAGCACTTTCATATTTAAGAAAAAACAGTTCCCGGCAGTAAAAAACAAATCCACCCTTTCCTTATACAACAATCCTCAAGTTAAGTGATTCCTATTGGCTTGTTTAGAAAAAAATAGACGCAAAGGCTCCATTGTACAGTGATGCAGATTGTAGGGTAGGATCGTCATAAAATATTCACATTGCTTTGCTTTCTTCACATTCTTTTTCCATTTCAAAACGAAAATTTGTTCGCTTGTGCTCAGTTGAAAGTGAAACCCCTTCCTTCCACGTTTTACTGTTCACACGAATGACTCTTAAATCTCTAATTTAGTTCAGCTATTCTTTTACAGTATTCCTGCTTAATGCCACCAAATATAAAAGCAATGACAAATGCTGGAAACAAAAACAAAAAAGAATTAAGTAGCAAGGAACAAGTAGCCGGGTCTGTCTAGCCTCTCGGAAAACCCGTCTGCCAGGTACATTGTTATAGATTTTCTGTGTCACATTTCAATACAATATTCAATGAAACAAATCCGGCTTCTTTTGTTTTTAGTCTACTGAAGCATCTCGTGCCTTCCTCCGTTTGAGCACGTAATTCAGGAGGCGGCCGGAAAAGAGTTGAAGAGAGGAAGGAAAGAAACTGTGATGTGTGGTATTACCATGAAATGAAGTATGGAATGAGTGAAGGAAGATTGTGACAAAGTATGTAACTGTTGCAGATTGAAAAATTAAAAACAAAGGAGGAAAAGTACCTAACATGTGCTAGCTATCTTGCATACCATTTAGAAGGCATTTTCGCCAGATTTACTTGAAATTGTGAATATCAAGTGTGCTTGCATAGATTGTTGCTATTATACAATACTTAATTTTAGAGAAGACGTCGGATTTAGAGCTCACTTTCTTTTTCTTTTGAGCAGTAAATCCCGGAATTTGGAGCTCTTTTACCCAATTTACTGAGTGAGTGCGTGAGGGAGAAGAGAGATACGATAAATCCTACATGTCCGGCTTAATGAGAAGACTTTTCTCAAAGCTGCTTCCCATTACGTCATGTTCGTAGCAAAAAGTACAAAGGGGTGTGCATTTTGCTTATAAAAAGATGACAGGAAAGAAGAAAAACCGCAGTCATCCAAACGTAAAAAGTAAAATGGTAAGTCACAGCTACGCATTGCTTATCTATTTCCTTTCGACTTTTTGAATATTCAAACCAAGTCGCATGGATCCTATTGACATAAAATCCTCCGCATTCTTCTTCTACAAAAAGTAATATTATTTATTTATCAAGCTTATCATTCCGATAAGTGAGAAAAAAGAGCTGAATTTCGTTTCGTTAGCTGTTTTCCGCTCAGCTTTTTCAAAGTGCTTTCATTATAGTTACATGGAATGCCTACGTGTATCTTATGCTTATTATTATAACGTGTTTGTTTCTTGCTGTTTATTTCTGTCATTTTACAATGGCATAACCCGCATCCCATCCCATCTTATTCTTTTAATTTTTCGGCTTCATTTTTTATCTTGTTTCATTTCGCTGTGCAAGTTGTATTTTTTGATATTATATTTAGTGAGAAAAGTGCATAATCCTTACATTGTGCTGCTATCATAAAACTCCTGCTTGGATATTTTCCCTTCTCCTTATCGTGTAAGTTGGCGCGTACGCGTTTTCCTTGATCGTCTCACTCCACTTCTTGAAGTCTTTTTTTTCAAGATGTGATTTTTTTGTGTACAAGACAAGTACACAAAACAACCGAGAAAAAATGAAAATGTGAAATTGAACGCAGAAGACAAGGAAATTCCTTGAATAAGCCTCTTTCCCTTTCTTTTAACTCTGGGCTTTTTTAAATCCAAAACATCACAATTCTGCTATTTTTTCTTCTTCTAAAGCTCATTCTTCCTCACTCAGAAAAGTAGTAAAAATAAAAGGAAAAAATACACGTATACAAAAAGTTGACGTAAAAGACAAAGCATAGTTATGTTGAAGCGCTAAGCAAAAAAAAGTTTAGAAATTCTTTTCAAAAGAAGAGCAATAAGATGAGACGATGGAATGTATATTGGAGCACAACAAACGGTACTGCTTACTTTGTTGCTCTCTCCTTCACTTCGGAGAGAGAAATAAAAAAAATCTCTATTTATTTTTGACAAAGATTGCAACAGAGCGTGACAATGACAAAAGGGGTTGTTTCTTGTGTTTGTGCATCGGCTTCAAAAAATAAAATGCCGTTACTTGCGACTGCTTTGTTTAAAAAAGATAAAGCAAATTGGAGTACAACAGTCATCTTAAGTCAAAAGGCACAAGTTCATTCTAAAAGATTCTACTTTTATTATAATTATTATTGGACCCGATATTAATATCTTTAATTATCCAGCTATAAATAATACACGCTATGCATCAATGCTTTGCTTCAGTTTTAATGATCTATAAAAATCAAGCCATAAGACGAAACATTGTTCCTGCTGCGCACAAAAACTACAATTTCTCAAACCGTTTCCTTTTAATTTTCATGTTTATTTTAAAAAAGCAATTTCTGTACTTTTTGTATAGTTCATTTATTTTAGAAGTCACAGCGGCATTTTCTTATTACCTCGTGCCTGGCTCCAACAAAAACTGAAATTACCTTAAAGAAGGAAAGGCTCTGTTTGAGTTGGAAGATTTTTTTTGTTCGTTCGTAATATTAGTCAATAGGGAAAGAGGCTGCAAGAAATAAAAATAAAATATTACTTCACCTAACGGCCTCTAACACAGTCGAACGGAAGGGTGGCTCTTGCTGAATGACGGGGGTGTGATGGAGGTGGTCCTCTAAAAACTGTCTATTGTGTACATTACTCCCATAAAACAGTATAATAATCATAGATAACATTCATAATGCAGTTATATATGGAACATTAAATAACAATAACAAAAGAATAGTGGCTCACTGGTGCCATTAGGCAATGTCAACACAATAAATTCTCTACTGTTGCTCCTCGTCCCCCATTTCAGAAGACACAGGCAAACGCATTATTATCTTCAATTGTCATTCGTTGATTTTTTTGCTGACTTTAATGCTTTATTTAGGAAAAGGGCAATAAAACAATGAATACAGAAGTGCTATTATGCTCACCAGTTGCGGATTTTTTTGCTCTTTTGTGACTCTTTGCTTTATGTGGTGGATCGAAGGAGAGAGCGAGCCACATTCCATGACACTTGAGCTAAAAGCAGAAAGCGCAGACTTTTAACTTTCCTTACCGTTAAAATCGGAATCACTGCAAACATTCTTTTCTTTTTAATCATTTCCATCTTCAAATTCTTTGCGCTGAAAGGCTTCAGATTACGCTCAATCGTGAAACCAAAAACGCAGTTTGTAATTGTCAATTGCTGGTTGAGAGAAACTTTGGCTTCAAATTGTTTAAATCTGACACACTTCAGTTGTTCTTGAAAGTATTCGAGTAAAACGAATGCAGCAAGCGGTAATAAATCTATGGATTGACAGAATCCACTAAAATGCGCGGTGGGATCGAATTAAAATTATGCTCAACTTCCTGCAGACACACAAAGTCTTGTCGCTTTTAGTTAATGCTTTTAATGGATTCGCTATGATAAGGTCAAAGAGGATGAATGAATCTTTTGTGATTGATTATAAATATGTGTTTGGTTACACAAACAATTCGAGAAGCAAAAAGCTTCATGATGGATTTGTTGACTCGGACAAGAAAAATTGGAAGGTTACACATGTAATATATCTGTACGCTTCATTCCAATTCTTTTAATTGCCTGAAAAACATCAACAGTTTTATCGAGCGGTGTTAGCGGTCTCTGCACTCTGACTCTACACTTCAATTCAATGGGTTATTCAATCCTATTCTTATCCTTTGTGCGCTGCAAAGCTGCAAAAATTGATGAAATCAGAGCAGACAAAAGTTGAAACTTACACCGTAAACAAGTTCCTCGTAGCATCCGCCTTTGGTTTCCATTATATTGTAATGCACACGAAGGTAATATATTTCATTTCATTGCTGGAACTTGTTTTGTATCACTTTTAATCTGGTGTGTCGTCGTCGTCTCTTCTTTATGAAAAGTTGAATCAAAGTAGGCTCGTTTGTAGTTGTAGCTCAGAGATACTTTGTGCAAAGAAGGGGAGTCACGAAAGAAGTGTAAAAGAAAGAGATTTTGGGCGTCCCGATGTGAAGTTGATGCGGTTTCGTGGAGAGATGCCAAAAGAAAGGGACATTGACAAATTTCGGGACAAGGAGCAAACACGTTAGATTTCAACTTGCAAAATTCGGATAATGTAAACTTATTTCACTTACCATGTGCAGTGAATCCGTAATCTCCACTCGTTCCTTGCCTTTGAAGTCTGTAGAGTAGAGCGTTGCAGAATTAAAGATTGTGGAACAGAGTGGCAAAACAACAATATAATGCACCGCTTCTCTCCTCTACGGATTACCTTGTTTTCTATGAAATGATGAGATGACGTTGTGGAAAGCTTCTTAAGAGAGCTCACCGCTAAACGAACGGAAAGGGGAGAGATGGGACCGGGACGGAGTGAGTGAGTACATTAAAGGGGAACGAAAGATGGCAAGACCGTGAAAGAGTTGATACGTGGAATAAGAATTAGATTCTTGAACTGGTGAGTGAGAGCTGTTAGATTTATTGGAGAAATCATTATGCATCCCGTCTAGTGATTTTAAACAACCATTTCGTCATTTATTGGAGTGAGTTGAGTGTTCTCCCTCTCCTCGAACCAAAGACAAAAAATAACATCACACACAAAAAATGTGAATGCGGATTGTAGAAAGTGGAAGAGTGAGTATATTTATTCAAGTACCACATAAAAGTAACAACAGAAGAGAGAATGAGTAGATTTATAGTGATGCGCAGACAAGCTCGGGCCATAGTTTTTCTCTGTGTCTACCTCTGCCTGACACATACAAACTAATGTGGCGTGATGAAAAAGAATACTAATGATTTTTAAAAGAAAACACCGTGCAGTGCTCTTGTCAACCTCTGTATACATTACTTCGCTTCTCATTCCGATTATAATCCAACATTTTGAGATGGATTTCATTAGATTTTTCTGCGACCAAAAACAAAAAAAAAGTTCGGAGTGATTAAAAATAAATGAATAAACGCAGTTTTCCCTGACACAATGAAGGGGAAACGAAGGACTTTTCTCTCTCTTGAATGAATGTTTTAATGACATTTTGATTAGATTAAAGTAAGTAGTATTTATTAGTAATATTTGTTTCTTACGAGAATTACATCGCAAAAGGATCAGTCACATAAAGAAACCAGAATCAAACGAAAAATACTTTTTTTTTCACATCAAAGACTGTGGCACTATCTTGGTTTTCAATGTGTACGTATTTAAGTCTGATCTTATTGTTCTAAATTTTTGAGTTTTAACATGCAACAATAAAGGCCATCTAACCAAACTAAACCTGTTCCTTTCAACTATAAAAAACAGCCAAATTTGTTTTTTTGGAGATGTATGAAAATTTGAGTTTAATGTCGGTTCGGAAAAAACATTTGTAAATTAAAGCTATATGTTGCGATTAATATCCATACGTGTCTAAACGCCTGCTCTGCTCCCTTTCACCCAGCTCATTTTCCCTTGCTGAGTCATTATCGCCCTGTGCTTGTGGTGTGGCGCACAGATCACGTCACTTGTCACTTGGAAAATGTACATACAATATTTTATAGCCTGCCAGGATTTTCAAGTGTTTTTTCAAGAAAAGAAAATACAGCACGGCCTTTACATACCTACAGAGACTGCATATTATGAGTATATACGACTACGCGAACGCGACTCGATGTAGTCAAATTAACATTAGTAGTTTTGTTATTAGCAAAGTGCATTAGTGTCTTGAGACGAGCGGAACAAAATCTTAGAGAGAGAGAGAGAAGGTATACAATTTTTGTACGAGTAACAGGCAAATGTGACGTGTCAACATAAATGAGTGGATAATTTGAGGATAATGCACTACATGCGGAGGGTCTCCACTTTTTTTTGAGGCTTTTGGCTGTCGTCAAGTTGTAAAAGTAAACATGAGCATATCAGTCGTTTGTACGCATTATACTAGTTGCTCCTCATAGCAATAATGATAATGATATTTTTGAGAGTAAAAGGACAAAAAAATGAGGTGGAAGAGGAGAATAATCTACAGGAGGAAAAATAACAATTTTTGATACAAACTACATGCTCCATTTGAACCCAGCCGACAGAAGACCACAACAGCTACTAACTACATTGGTGGCACTTTCCAACACGAAATACGTTTCATTTTCTGTTAGTACTTTTGTCGTAATATTGCATTACGCAGTTTAGACATGATAGCTTACAGCACTTAGCATTTATTGCCAAAAAGACTTTTGAGAATAATATCATTCCGTCGTCGTCGCTGTCATCATCATCGTCAACATCAATATTGGAGAAAAGAAAAAATATACATTTTTTAAATGCGAAACTTGGAATGTAAATCGGCTACATTAGTGTGCAATTTATGGAATGTATGCGGGTGCAGACTTCGTTTTTATTTTTAAATGAAAAGGAGGCAACGACAAAAACTATCCTCCGTGGACAATTCAGTTCTTATTATAGTCCACCTGCTACGCGGTATTTAAGGGAAACTTTTTCCATAGACCCTGCCTATATGTAGTTACTTGAAGACCACGTATTTTTACTGTCGAATTACGTATAGGTAGGAGTTGCAAGAAAAACATATTGCGTTACACAAGGAAGCCGCCCAAGTTATATGAGTAGATGTGATATGATGCTCCTGCACCAATTTGCTGGAGAATGGATAAAGATACATTGACATTGTTATTGTAGCAGTAGAGAAAGGTATATTATGTTACGTTACGTTATTTCCACTAATTTTAGTCAATCGAGTCTATTAGACTCTGCATTTCAGTAAAATTTCCAGTGCTACCTTCCCTATCCACCGCCGAAGTGGTGGAAACTTGTAAAGTTTGTCTAAAAATTGGTGATTTGACGCTACCACTGGGGCCGAAACTTGAATTACACTTTTGAACAGGAGCAGTAGCATCGGTATTATTATTGAACAAAGAAATTTTTGACCGGTGAAGTTGTTGACCATTCGTAATGGAAGTGGAGTCTGGTGAAGAAGTTGTATGAATTTGAGTCATTGAGGAAGATGAGGAAGGTGTAGTGGAGATGGTTGCAGCCTCCACTGCTTCTTGCTTCCTTAGCTCACTGACAAGGTCCCCGATGTGAATTGCCTGTACTTGGCTAGCAATAGAAAGAGAAGAGTTTGGCAATTTCGCTGAGCTACTTTTCGACAAAGTGAATGGCTGTGATGATGAATTTGATGACAATTGTTGGTTCTTCAACTTTATCCCGGAGTTTTCAACATTTTTTGGTGGAGTAGTAGCAGTGGTGCTACTTGTACCAGTTTCGTCCGTCATAATCATCATCGGTTCGCCTCTTCTTCCCAACTCTCTTTCCACAAGAATAGGAGCAGGAGCGACTGAGTAAGCTCTATCATCATCTTGTTCATGACGCTTTTCCAATGGAGTTTTATTCTCCTCCGCTGAATACCTCCCACTGGGAACTGTAGCAATCCCATTCTCTTGTAAAGGTTCATCTTGACTACTATTGCCATCGCCGCTGCCACTACTTTTACCGGACCCAGCTTTTATTGTTCGAAAGTGAACTTTTTCTTGCCTACTTGGGGGAATGGACTGCTCGTGGTGGCTCTGTTTATTCACTTCGAGAGGAAGGGAAACAGGCGACGATAATAATGATGAAGTGGTTCTTCGGCAAGGACCTGGACCAGAGTTCTTGTCAGCACCAGCAATACTACCAATGTGGTACAAATGTATTCCAAAGTTTGCCCTTCCATTTCGCATAGCCGACAGAGTTAACAAAGGCTCAGACCCTCGAACCCCAGTCTGCTGGTCAGTGCAAATCGTAGCGCATCTCATACATGGTCCACCACTCTACATTGAAAAATAAAATGAAAATACATAATGCGGTGAAGTTGAGCAAGAGCAAACCTCGAAGAAGTGCACCGACCCACCTATTTATGTTTTAACATAAAAGTTTTTTTCTTCATCTTGTCAAATATTGAAAAATGTTGGTGTTCGTTTTTAATACAACTCATGTAAAAGGAAACATTTCAATCAGCAAATATTACATTGATGTTTGCCCAAACTTTCCTTCTAGAAATAACAGAACTTTTAGAATAAAAAAACTTTTTTTTCTACCTTAAACATCAAATCCCCAATGCTCGTTTCCTTCCACTCTTCTTCGTCAAACGGCGAGTTGTTTTCTTCGAAAATAGAATGTCCCACAACGAAATTTCCCCGAAATCTTTCAATGAGGTTATTCACTACCTGCGCACATAAACACACAATGATACATTACAATTAATGGATTCTTTTATTGCGTTAAGTTATACATTGCTCTGTATGGGTTTACAACTTGCCAACAAACTAAAATGCTGGTTTATTTCTACCGAAAACATGTTAAAACGGAGCGTGTCGCAATAAAAATGTTGTATTCTCTGATTGATTTCTTTTTCATTGAACTTCCGACACTGAAGTACAAAAATCGTTTAAAATTAACTCTTAACCACAGAGAATCGAATAATGTCAAAGACAGAGTATACCAAAGCGAATTGCGTTTGAACCGTGCAAAGTAGAGTTCAAAAGAAACGATAGGCGCATTAGTAGCAAAACCAAAGCGAACCCAGTTTGCACATCGTGTAAAACAAAATACAAACTTACTCGCATGACATTATTCCTGGCTACTTTGTCAAAGATTGTAAATCTAGTTGGCAGTAGAAGTGAGTGTATTGTACACAAGAAGAAAGATGTAATATTTGCAGATCAATAAGGCAGCCCTCTACTTTTGATGGCCTTTTTGACGTCCCTTTTTCAGGTTCTTCGTCAAAGGAGCAACCAAAGCATCTTTTCACTTTCCCACACATCTCATAAATCCGCCTCATGTAATACGCTTATTTTTACTTTCCCGATTGCGAATATATATTGCCACATTTCCCCTACAGCTTCATTGTTTTTCCTGCCGGCTAACAGAAGGAAACATATTTCTACTAACCTGCTGAGTACAAAAAACGAGGTAGTTCAGTCGTCCATCTGAGATTATTATTAGACGGTGAAAAAAGCAGGAAAGAAATGAAAGCATTCAAGATAAACCCTCTGGAACTTCTGATCGCGCCATTTGCTAACACTTTTATACAATGAAACGAGAAAATGGAGACAGGAAAAATGCGAAAAAATCTATAGATAGCACAATAGCTGTTCTTGCAGAGATACACGCAAGCCCTGTGTTTGTGACGATGATCAAATGATGTCAAAGATAATATCAGCAACATCATTATCGTTATCGTCATCAACATTATCTCTGATGAAGCGCTCGAAAAATGTATTTTTCTTGCTGTATAATCTTGAGAGGGGATAGATATAATAATATATTATTATTAACTTTATGGACATATGAAACGCCAGATGCACACTCCAAGAGACAGTGTCATAGACGTCGACATCGAGCTTATAATTCTACCACGACCATTTTACTTCGCCACTCGTCTCTAATAATAGTGGTGTCAAGTGGTACGTAGATCAATTTTAGCGCATTGAGTCAAGCCAAAAAAGCAGTGAAGTGTCACTGCTACGGTACTTGTGTCGTGTGCCTTTTTTAGATATCGTTTATCTCTCCGAAATCAACTTGTCCAATTTACCGAGCTTTGTAAAGACATTGTTTCAAAAGTTACAAAATGCAGATGCCGTTTTCAAACTGTATTGTAAAGCATGCGCCGGCTGGTATTTAGTTACGCTTTACTTTATTTTGGACGATTAAAGTTTGCTCTAATTACCAATATTATCAAATAAAAGACCCAGGCGGTTTAACATTTAAATCGTGGCTTGTTTGCGTATTGTGACTGCGATAGTTTGAAAAAGTAAATGAGAACTTTTGAATGGTTCTCATTAAGTCATTTACTTGTATCATTACGAATCTTAATTTTTTAAACAACATTCTCTGTATTTTTAAATAGTTTCAACAGCATTCATCTATGATCCCTTTCATTACAAAAAGTTAGAAAAATTAAATTCCAAAACTATTAAAGTAAAATGGGATGCTACTTTATTCTTGTTTCACCCGACCAGAAAGTATCAGTGTGATCCTTGCAAATGTAAAACTGGATGGGGTTTTGCTATCTCGACACTTTTTTCATGCAACATCAACGACAATTTTGCTTGAGAAAAGGAAAAGTAGCAACAGTGCCGGAATAATGTTTCTAGTTCCACGCGTCTATGTTCACCTTTTCCCCATTTCCTTCGATTTTTTTCTTCTTTTTATTATTGCAAGAGATTTCTTTCTTCATTCTTTGCTTTTTCATTCTTTCTTTCTTCATTGTACGTTAACGAATCCTAACTAGTATTGTGTTCCTCTCTCAGTCTATATCGTATGGTTCCACAAACACGTTGCACAAATACTTAGGTAAGTATAATGCATATAATGAAAAATAGTGAATGCTATTTTTTCCTTCTCGTCTCTCCTCTCTCGTTTTTTTCATCCACTCTTAACATTTCGCTTGTTGATCGATTCTGTTTGGTTAAAAGAGGGGAGAAAATGAAGAAGAAGGAGAGAGAAATTGGTGTGTTCATTCAATGTTGACCAATCTTTTCTCCCAACTTTCATCGTCTTCTTTTCTTTCATTGGAGACTTATATTTGAGGCAGACATTGAGTACTAAAAATAACAGACATGCTAGAGAGTACGTACTGGAGCCAAGAAATCTCTGTAATTTCACCGCTGCTGCTTTACCTTCACCAATCTCTAGCGAAGACGTTCGATTTTTACAAGCAAAATAATTTTTTTTTCCTTTTGCTTCCTTGCAACTGACTAACATCTCTTTTAAAAGATATTATAAACTACCCGTTGATTTTTGGTAGTGGTTTTGTTACTTCCCAAGGCCCCGTTCCAATCGATTGTCTGTGACTACATTTTCAGCTGTTATATAATTAGTTATCTTTGATTTCTTGCCTCTTCCTGTGATAATCATTTTTTTCTCTTCTATAATTCGCTTCTGTTTTCAAATTTTGTCTTACCTTCGTTAATGTGCTATTTTTTGTTTTTATGTAATAATAACAAACACGAAAAGGAAAAATGAGATGATGATAGAATACGGGGGAATGTACATAAGGCGAATCTTTCTGGTGTGTATTTTTACCTTTCGTTCCAGAGCACTTTCTTGATCTTCCGCCTTTAGTTCTCCGTTCTGGTGATAGCGGTCTGCATTCTGCCGACCCTCGCAGGCTAATGTTTCTTCCCAAGATGGGATCAGATACGAAACGACCCTTTTCTCCATAAGCTGGCGAGCTAATCGTCTCATACTTCCCATCGAGAGTAGAAGAAACTGTGAGTGGTTTGCCAGCGAGATCTCGTCCAGGGCATTCTCTAGAGAAACGGAGAGTGAAAAAGGTGGTGAGCGAGTGAAGAGAGATGAGAAGATGAGAAAAGGTTACATTTAATAAAGAATGAATGGACCTTTATATAATATAATTAATTAGAAGTTGTGTAGTGGTAGCACGCTACGGAGCTCCGCAAAGTGATGAACACTAAAATACCTATAAACTGAGCGATACTTTTCACTGGCCGTGAGTACGTCGTTGACGACTTATGTGTTTTATCAAGTTATTATCAAGGTACTTTCTCGAGAAAAATAATTTATAAAAGGAAAGAAATGTTTGTCTTCCTCAAAGGGAACGAACACTAAAATGCGAAAAACGTTGATCGTATCTACTTGACATGGTTTGCAATACTTGTCAATATGCATTTCCCTTCGTTTCATTTGTTTTCAACTTAAGGTAAGTACAGGTTCAAGCGGTCCACTACTGCAGAGATAAAGATGACACAATGTTTTAGTCAAAGAAAAGAAAAGTGTAACTTGTCGTTCACTAGCAATAACGGCTGTAGTTTGACCAGTTGCAGAAACAGGAGTAATTTAACTCACTCAAACTTATTTTTTATTGGCAAGATGGAATGCACTAGGAAGTAGGAAAAATGCTTTCTTTTCTGAAAGTTGTTTTCATGAGTTATGTATACTCACAATTTATCTAAAAGGACGGCAAAAGTTTTCTCCCGTACGAACAAGCCTCCTCAACAAAGAGTAGAAGATACACCATCTCATCTTAAGTTTACTTGCGTACATTTATGCAATCCAAAGGTTTATTTACCTCTACTTACACAGGGGCTACTTTCATTTCATGAGGAGAAAAGTATAAACAAAGAGGAAATGGACAAGTTCCACTCTACACTATTTGTGCTCTCAACCTGTTTTCGGCTTCTTTGTTGTCCAAAGTCAACAATAATTTAAGAGAATTCTGTAATACGCTGTTACTGCTACAGTGTTTTTATCATATCTACATAGTAAAAGTCAAGTCAAACGGAAAAATGAATTAAGTTTAGTTTATCAGTGTTTCAGTTTCAACAACAAAGTAAAAAAAGTGGCGCGTTTTAAGTTGCGTCGTACGATTTGCCATATCGATTTATCATTCTATGCCAAGGGGGCCTATAAATTGTGAGAAATACGAGTTAATCAGGAATCGTCAAAAATATTCATCATTCGTTATTTTAATTCAGGGAAGTCACAACCAAAAACGCTGCGAGAACAACTACAAACGTAAGCAGGGCAGCACTCGTTTACACGGTTTTGTACTTTTACTTTACTGCTCATATTTTCATTATTACTGTTATTATATAAGGACACTCGTAGTAAAAATTCAAACTTTACCGACCTTTTCTCGCATACTTCGGTAAAATATTTAGAGAGAGAGAGAGAAAGAAAAGAGAGAATGAACTCATCAAAAATTGAGAGCTGCTAAATCTCTCCTTCTTTCATTTTTCTTTTCCTTTCCTTTTTTTCTAGCCCTCGTTCTCTGTAGCCGTCACCGTGAATTAGAAGGAAACCTTCACTTTTTTGAAATTGTTGTACTCGTCTTATTACGAACAACAAGATACTAACTAATTTGGGAGAATGGGAACCAGCAGAAGCTAGTGCGATATGATGATGATGATGACGCAAAAACTACTTGGAAGAAAGTAACATTATTTTTCGTGGCTTATTACCACTTACTTGCAAAAGTGGATCAAGTTAAGGTACTCTATTTACAAAAAAAGTTCCCAAGTGCAAACTGTAACTCTCTTAGATATTTTTTCATTTACACCTTGATGCTCTCTCACTTAGGAAATAAATAAGGAAAGAGAATGAAAGCAAGAAAATTATAATTTTTATTTCAACTAGTTACAGCTACAGACACGTTTTGAGTGGAAGCAAACAATGGAATAAAAACGGACCCTCTGTTTTTCACAGGTAGCATCCCTAGAAAGAGACGCTAAATTGCATTATGCATTATGTATGTAATCATCTTCCTCACACATGCACATCGCACATATCCAACCAAATCATCCCCGGTGCTATATATTATGAGGAATCGCATGAATTTTAAAGTTCATGCCGTACCAAGATGATATAAAAAGAAATACATTTAAAAACTTTTTTCCTGCCACTTTCTTCTTCATTTGTTGGAGTCACAAGCACACAGTGATTGTATAATGGGTATTACATCTACAAACTTATTTACTTCGTCCGCTTCTCATCACCGCCATTCGCCATCATCTTTCAGTTTCATTTTCATCATGGCACAGAGTGCAGAGTAATCCAAAGTCAGGAATGGAATAAAGGAAAAGAAAGAGATACGACTGGGCCAAACAAAAGCAGAAAGAACCTTGAAATGAATGGAGAAAATGTATATAAGTAGCTGTGAGTGAGTGCGTGACCCAACAAAGCAAAGTTTGACTTGGCTAGTAATAATAATGCTAGTAATGGATTGCTGAAATAGTAAAAGAGCGTGTCTTGAAAGAGTGAGCCTTGATACGGAGTGAGAAACTCGTGCATGACTATTCTCACACTGACTTTCTTCGACTTGGCTATTGCCATTACTGTCTATGGCTCTATTCGTATCTAACTATCGTTCTATTGTATTTACTCGGCAAGAAAAGCTAAATAACTCCATGAATCAACTCACTACCATCTACTCTATTTCAACCCCTTTCAGATATTTCAGAATAATAACCTCTAAGAAAGTGGAACGCAAAGAGATAAGAGTATAAAAATGAAGATCGCGACTTTTATATAGCTGTCTTAAGGTAAAAATTGTGAAAGCGAATAGAAGTGGTAGGCCTCCAGTAAAATGACCTCTCACGGTAACTCATCCGAATATTGCTCTTGTATGACCAATTACTGTATCTAAAATGCATTTTCGGAGATAGTGGCTCAATTGATTATGAATGATCGGCGGAAACATACTGGAAACATGTGACGCAAGTACTGGTGCAGTGCAGCAGCAATAGGCCTTCTCTTTTTACTATTACGTTACAAATGGAGTTGGTTGATTTGCTACGCTATTTCATCCTTTTGTGTCGTAAAGCGCTGTAGCACCACTTGGATTCATCACGATGATGATAATGACATTGATCAAATCATCATCATCATCATAATAGTGCTTGACTGCAAATATTTTCCGAGCAGCTGTCTGTCCAGCACTTCTTTTTCTAGTCACATTCATTCTGTAGCTAGTAATCACCAGCATCAACCCTAAAACGGAAATACATACTTTTTCACACAGAGAACTAAATTTGACTCGTGCTCATCCAATTCATTTTGCTAAATTCACATTAAATTGCAGAGGAAATTCCCGTTGGTAAAAGGAAAGGAAATGAATTTGGTGGTGAAAGGAGTCAGCGGCAGAGTGAGGGAACCAAGGGACAGAGACATGAATCATGTATAAATGTTCAAATATCCACGGGCAGACCACCTAAACATATGAAATGGAGGCGTTTTGATGAGAAACTAACTAGAAAGAAGTAGTTCCACTTAACATGAGTCTCTCTCCATTCAAAATAGTAATACGTCTCCGGCTTCATCATCAATCACAACTTTGTATGCATGTTCAAGCGTTTTCATGCTGTGTCCAGTACGAAAGCAAACACACAACTTTTTACTTAAATATTTATGGATTTTTTGCTGAGCTCATTTTACCGAGGACTTCCGGCCCTAAAAATCCCCTGTAATTTGTGAGGGCGATGTAGGCATATGGCTGACGACAAGCCACGACACAAACTGCATCAGTTTCGACATCACAGGAATTGGTACTTGAAGCCAGCTAAAAAAATTTATCCACCGTTCTAAGTTTGCAAGCGAAAGGGCAAAATTTAAATGATATTTTTTTCTTTAGTTGTCTTTGTCTTGATTTCACCCCTTGTAGTAGTAAAACGTGACAATAATAAAGGTTCGTCTCTGCTATCAACTGCGGGAAGTAATAGTGACGAATGGAGGTACCTTTTAATGAAATCTCTAATGTTAAAGTTGAAGCAGTGCGGTCCAGGACTTTGGAGTATGCTTTCCTGGAAATAGGATTTCGCTTACCCTCGTATAACTGGTAGAAGACGACACAAAGAGACAAGGGAAGGGATCGGAACAAGCTCACGAGAATACTTTAAGCCCCATGGGTAGATTGAGGATTTGTCGTGTTGGTGTCGGGCTTGCAGCGACTCCTTTCTACTACGCCACCGACATGTTAGCTCAAGTTATATTAAGGTAAAATGTTTCGTTCGGTTCAGTTTTATAAAGAAACGTTTTTCTTCGAAACACCCATGTGAGTTAATGGCTTAAGCTGAAACGCAGTTCTGATGGAGAGAAAGATTTTACAGAAAATGTTTATAAGTCAAAGTGTATCTAATAAAGGTAACAAGAACAAGAAAAACAGGAATAGAGGGTGCCTTGAGTACGCCGGCAAAATAATGCAAATCGTTCTCTAACTGACACTGGGCAAGTCGCTCACGTTGAAGCGTAGTGTAGACAGATTGAATTGTGCAACGCATCAGTCATACTGAACCCTTTGATATAAGTGTTTAAACTCGACTTGACGTTACGAAATGTAAAGAGAAATATTGCATTAAGAGTATATATTTATTAGCTATAGTTAGTGGATGTTTCTCCTCTTAAGGGTGAAATGTGCTTCATTGCGCATAACGAAACCACAAAGAAATCGAAGAAGATTTTGGTTCAAGGATGTCACAAATAAAATGTCTTTAACTTGGTAAATGATTTAAAGTCCTTCATTTATCGCATTTGCGTCGTTGTCTTTCTTGGAATATTTAAATTAAAACTAATGTGCATTGAAACAAAAGCGGATTAATTTGATATTATACTTGAATATTTTATCAATCTTCTTGACTGTAGCGAAGAAGAAAGATAGAGTAAAGTATTAAATTAAATCTTTGTCCATTAAGTCTTTTGGCGAGAGAATTCGGCGAATTCTTCATACTTACAGTAGACCGTTTTGAAAACAGTTGGTGAGTCTTGTAGTTATATTTGAACGAGAATTATACTAATTATTATTAAAAACCATTTAAAAGAAACATGATTATTCGCGGCAACCCAGTGGCGGCTGGAGAACAACCCATATCATACAGCAGGCCAATTCCCGGTGCTGGACAACTCGCGCCATGAGTCAACTGGCGATAGATTTTCAAAAATGCTGGTTTTGGCTCCAAAGATTTTCAATTTCAATTCTCCATTATTTGATTACGCATGCAACATATTGCAAATCGTCGTTGGTAGATTTGAAAGTGTATACTTACACCCACAGTGGCTTACTAAGATTTGGTTCTTTTAAAACAGGACTGTTGAGGGTTACAAGATAGGGTTGTAAAATTGATTAATGATTCACTGAATAAACTAATAAATGACAATTGAAATCATTCATAGTCAAGACTAATTAAAATTCTGCCGCCAATTAGCTCATGCCACGAATTGTGCTGGGCCTCTAGTATATATGTCGTCAGTTGAGTTGTCCTGCCACGGGCGCCTGTAGTTGTCGCTTGTATCCTACAGCAGAATACCGCGAATACTCCACAACTGCATGTATGTAAACTGTGTTCGAGTTACCTGTTTCATCTAGCAAGCTTTTTCTGTAAGTGGCAAAAACAATAGTCAGTTACTGAATAAGTAAAGCCTTGAATATTTCTGGCTGCAAGGAAACGTGTGCATTGTCCTTATACATGCTTAGTTAGATCCAAGCAGTTCTATGAATACTGAAGCGTTTCAAAGTGTCATTATCGAAAACATTTCAACGTAAAACGTCATTATTTCAGTTGGAAGGAGCAAGGACATAAAAGAACAAAATCCTATTTGGGGAAAGCGATTGTTCCATGTCCATTCGCTCTCTCCTTTTCTTTATACACGAATGTGCAGATGCTGACTGAGGGAGCGAGTACAAAAAGAATGACATCAGTTCAATTCAATTGATGATACATAAAGTATGGTATGGTTTTCCGAGTCTCTCTGGAAAGAAGTGGTGGAAGACAGCTTTCGTGATGATGATGTTTCCTTTTCTTTTCTCGTTTTACATTATGTAATCTGAATGAATGGACAGACCAGTAACAACACTGAAAACATGTTCCGTTCTTTGGGGGGCTCTCGACGACAACAACAACACATTTCCTCAACTTCTTCGACAATGTATAAAAATAAGATAATGGTGGACTGGACTGGGAAAAGCGAGAACTTGGGGAAGCATATGGCACACGTCCTAAGTAGGAAATGCGAGCAAGCCGGCAACATATCAATCCTCAATCTTAGTCTTTTCTGTCCTGTCGGAACAAACCAAATCCAAATTCTAAATTCAGCTTCTAGGTTACTTGAGCGTTATTTTTGGTGGCTTATTGAATATAAAAAATACATGGGAGCAAGCATTTCCCAAATATCACATTTTCCTGATGGAACCTAACCATCATTTTGAAGCAACGCAAAAATACATCGCATCGAGTGCAGCCTCCATTTTTATTATTATTTTATCAACATAGGAAAAACGGAAATGAGCGTGCCTTGTGCCTTGTTTGAGTAAAAGGACCACATACATTACATTAAAGTAGGTATGATCTGGACCGACGCTAGATTCAGTCGAAATATATTGTCTTGTGTTGCGAAGCGTTGTGGGAAACGAGTCAGAGAAAGAAAAGTTGAATAGTCTGAGTTATCCTCTGATGGAAAAACAACAACAAGAAGGGAATCAATACATTAAAGATACGCTTCTGCAACACAATTTCATTTTCTTCTCTGTAGCACTTCTCTCCACTCTCGCCTTCCTTGGAACCCACCACGTAGAACGCGATCGTACCAACCACTAAAGCACTCGCGTTCACATTCAATAATGTCTTTTGTACCTATGAACACACTTTCGCTCCAAGTATTATTATAACTAGTTAAGAAATTCTCTTTCTTTCCTTTCTTTTTGCATTTTCTTATGATTATGTTGATCACCAGAGGGAAGAAAAAGTACCTCTGCGTAAGCAATAAAATATGTTGCATTTCTGTCTTTTTTATTTATGTATATTACGGTTTGTGTGGGAACGGCGTTGGCGTTCATATGTGTAGCTTCAATCTCAAAAGGATTACTGAGCCCACTTCATCTTTCCGTATTCACTTTCATTTCTTTTCTTAACCCCCCTTTTCATTCTTGCATGAGAGTTTTGTAGAGAAAAAAAGTATGAGAAGAAGAAAATTTGGGAGAAAAATGTTTCAGAAGAGTTTTTCGTTTTCCATTATGCCATTGTTGCATTCATGGTTAGTTATTTTTATTGAAAATTCAACACAGCTACTTTGCTTTAAGTAGATGGCTCTTTACAATATATTTTCGTCTCTGGGTGGCTGGCGACGACAAACATATTGTGTACAGGGAATCACAAAATGACCCCATTGACCGACCAGTTTAAATTCTACATGTTTTCCCCAGTAATGTAGCAAAAGCGAAGCTTTTATGTCTACAACGACGCTTCCTAATCTTTTGGATGTATTTGCAGCTTTCTCAAAACCAGCAACAAGTACCTAAACAAGAATTGTAGAGGCAGAAAAGACAACTCATTTATGAGAGGAGGTTCAACAACTTGATTTATATAATTTATTGTTTTCGGAAAGATGCCTGAGAAAAATTCATGTAAGAAGAGAGGCACGCTCTGGCTTACACAAAAACAATAATATTTGACAGAAACAAAACCCAAAAAACCCCGTGGTCCGCTGGGATGACATCTCATCTCAGTATGATTACACTTGTAATTTTATTTCAAAATAGATATTTAGAGATCCGTTCTACTTGTTTTGCATTTGACTGTAACAAAGAAGAGTAAACAAAATAGGAACGGATGATACGGGGGAAAGTAGGAAATTTTATTGAAACACGGCCGCAAAATAACCGCAGTGCTGCTTACTGGAGGTATTGGGCAACCATTCTAAATCCTTTTTGTTTGCCTGCCTGTTCGTTCTGTTTACTATAAATCCACCAAAATATGCCGAAAGATACTTGCACTTTTCATCAAACCGTGTGGAAGGTGCACAGTGCACAATGTTATGGATGTGGTATTTTCACGGGTTACTCATAGCTAAGCAATGCTTTCCTGCACGGATTTGTCTCTGGGAACAAATAAACTAACATAAAACTTGTACACAACTGTTACAGAGTTTTACAATTCTTTTTAGTTTATGTATTTGTGCGCAAGCAAAGCTGTAGTCCCGACACTCCGTTTCATATAAATACAAGTGAAATACTTTTCGAAATGCCTAACACTTCTCTAATATTGGCGAGGGAGAGAGTGCAAAAGAAGAGTCAGAGAGATGGATTGAAGATTGAATTGAATGGACTTTTGCTCATATTTCTTCTTTCTTGCTCTTATTTCTATAAGGGCAATCTGAAGCCTGGCCTGAATGTCAAGATTAAATATAGTTTAATGGGAGATTAAAAGACAAATCTTTAATGATATGTATATTTTGCTTCAAAAATATTTTCTAGTTTACCTGCCAGGCTGCTGCAAGATGACAAACTTTCTTCCATTGATCGAGCGCCTTCTTTAGTCTATTTCGTAATTTATTCAGTTCTATTTGACCCATTGTCTTCGTCTCTCCGTGTTTGTTGAGATGGGACAAAACCCCCGTCAAGGCAAACACAAAACTACGGTCACTATCAAGACCTATGCTTCAAGATGGCATTTTCCAATTGTTCGAGTGAGACAGGTGGTCTCTTTTTCGTTGTCTCTTTTAGTTTGGCATCGGCATGGTTCAGCCACTATTCTAAATACATAAATTAGGATTTTATAATCTAATACAAAATTATTACAATTTCTACACATTTCCATCTGGAGCTTCAGACGCATAGAGTAGCAACAATTTTATGTCGAAAAGGTGGTGGTTTTGAATGTAAAAATATTTTTGTCGTGCGCTGCGAAGCGATTCAATGAAAGCTATACATTCATTTCGCTGGATGCACGTATGCAGCGTCGACTGTATTTATTTATTTTCTTTTTCACTTCTACACATCATGCACATCCACTCGACAGCAGACGTTTCAAGTTGCAACTTTGAACTGGTTGACACAAATGTTTGTTGATTATTGTTTAATTATTCATTAAATTAGAGTTTCATTAACTATGAACAAAATAAAAAAGTGGAAGTGCACTAGTTGTGCATTAAAATCGGATAATCCGGATGAAATTATAGACCATGCAAAGGTCGTCCATAAAATCACCGTCTTTCCATGTGCTCAAGATAACTGTTTTGCATTAGTTCAAGATCTTACTCATCATTATAATAAGTATCACAGGCTTGCTGGAAAGCAGTGTCCCTTCAACAAAATAAAAAAGTGGAAGTGCACTAGTTGTGCATTAAAATCGGATAATCCGGATGAGATTATAGACCATGCAAAGGTTGTCCATAAAATCACCGTCTTCCCATGTGTTGAAGATAACTGTTTTGCATTGGTTCAAGATCTTACTGTTCATTATAATAAGTATCACAGGCTTGCTGGAAAGCAGTGTCCCTTCAAGTGCGACAAAAAAGATAAGTTTAGTTCAGCTCCGCAACTGTGGAATCATTTGACAAAGTTTCATCCGGAACACATGGGGTTTATCAGTCCAAAGTCTCTAAACTACGAGGTGGGTGCGCGGCCACAAATTCGAGGGGACTCCCTTAAAGATTTGGTAAGTTCAATTTTGTATTTCAAGTGTTGCAACAATTATCATGTTGTTAGTTAAATACATAAATAATTAGTTATTATGTTATTAAATATATTTGTTTGCTGCAGCTAGAAGAAGTTGGAATGCCGTGCGTAGCCGATAAAGTTATTTATCAAGATGACTTCATTATTGGATACAGTTTCGAGACAAAGGGTCCTGTTTGGGCATTTTATACACTTTGCAAGACGTCACTCGTGAAAAACATTCAAGATGTTTGCTCAACAAATTACTTAATTAAAGATGTAAGAATTCCAGTAAGGAATCAACATCCTAATTACGTTCTCAAAGGGACGACGCTCCAGTGGGGTCATCTCATTCCAGTCGCCAGCAGCCGACACTCTCAAGAATCACGATAAAATTATTTATGAAGACGACTTCATTATTGGATACAGTTTCGAGACAAAGGGTCCTGTGTGGGCATTTTATACACTTTGCAAGCAGTCACTCGTGAAAAACATTCAAGATGTTTGGTCAACTGATTCCTTAATTAAAGATGTAAGAATTCCACTAAAGAATCAACATCCTAACTACATTCTCAAGGGTACGACGCTCCAGTGGGGTCATCTCATCCCATTCGCCAGCAGCCGCCACTCTCAAGAATCACTTGACGCAGTCAAAACAATGTCGGTTGTTGTCCCAATGAATCAAAAGGTCAATAGTGGTTCTTGGGGAAGCATTGAGACTCACGAGAGAAAATTGACCAAATTCGTGGATTATGTTTACGTTATTAATTTTGTTGTACACAAGAACAAGTAAGTAAAAATTAGTTAAAACGTTGCAACGGATGATTTACATTGCTTATAATTATATACTTCTTGCTTTCTGCAGCAAAATCAGGGACTTGGCAGGACACCATGTAAAAATTCCAACAGATTTCGTAAAGTGTTTAATTGGTGTACTGGAGGACGAGAAAGTATTCATGCAATGTTTTCACTGTGAAAATCAATCGGAGGAGGATTACGAGTACGGAATTACAACGGATCATTTGATATCTTTTGAGGCAGCGTGTGAACTAACAGGATTTAACGTTTTCCAAAATGTCGTCAAGAAACCTCCAATGTCGTGGGATCTGGATTTTAAATCAACACCCCCTTGTAGTTACAGGTAAGTTGTAAAGTTGCAGGATTTATTACATGATTTTAATGAATACAAGCTATAATTGCAAACTTTCTTTTTGTACCAGTGGGTGCACATTCAGATCAAGCGATCCTGCAGAAATGAAGAAACACACGTTGGAACAACACAAATTTTTGAAGTGTTCTTTCACAGGATGTGAACTCAAATTCAGTAGCAAGAGTAATCTGGATGATCATGAAAATGTTCATAAAAATATTAAACC
>VYYJ01000953.1:0-39790 GCA_021029165.1 Cyphoderus albinus
TTTAAACATTTATATATCTCCATTTCCACTCACTTGGTTCACGAAAATGATAATATCAATGTAATGATATACCTTTCAAGCATTTCATTTACTTTAGTTTGGAGTAAAAGGTACACGTCTATCTATATCTATCTATGAGCTGCAAACTGCAGCTAAACACAGATAATCAAATGTTTTAGAATAATAAACCTCAATTCAAAAGGCACTTTATTCATTTAGAATGTCAGACTGCAACACATTTTGCGCCATAACTGCAGCGCAATAAAATAATGCCTTGTATCACATCGCTTGTACACACTTGCGGTGATCCAGCAATTCCACAAATCTCTTCTAATCCAAACTCCGTTGGCCTTTTATTATTTCACTACAACCTCAAAACTCATCATCGTCATCAAACATCAGAGCTGGTCATTTACATTTTTAATATGCAAATAAAAGCGACAACGCTATGTGTGGCAGTAATCATTTTCGATACAATGTACTCTAAAGTGTCAACACATGCGACAGCAGTTGTCCACACATAACCCTCAACACCATCACATCACCGTCACACGACAATAATATGACACAGCTTTTAAAGCGCAAGAGTCGACAGATTTCACTGCTTGGTGCAAGCAACGGTCATTCCATTCATTTTAGCTCATCAATTTAATTTAGCACTTCAATCAAGACTTTTACAACCATCATTATTCAAAATGGATACGCAAGCATTCCAAAGCGCTGCCCAGTCAAATAAAATGCATATTTAATATTAAAAGCCAATAGGGACCGATTCGATTACTTACTACGACTTTAATCTCAAGTACCCCCATTTAAAACCTCTTTGCTCCTTAATTGAAGATTTACATGCGTCCTCGACACATTTGCAAAAATGGCACCGCAATAGTCACCGCGCCCTGTACTTTTTCAAGTTTTAATTTGAAGAGACAAAACAAAGTCCCCCTTATAAGGAATGAAACACAGGTTCTCATTTAAGCGAAAATCAGCATAATCAACTTGAAATGAGCTAGTTGCGATTTGCGACAAAGACTAAACGTTTTACAAAGAATCCACATTTTATAATTATGGTTATAAAATGCTGATGTTATCGAATATAAAATCTACAGTTCTCAGCTTTTATCAAAAATTCACAGACTGTTATACCCAACTCTAATTCTTATCTCCATTCAACTTCCTATCTTTATTGGTCAATTGGCAGACAAAAACTATATTTTAAAGATTATATTCATTTAAAGTTGACGTAATTTAATTTAAATCTTAATTCTAATTGCTCAGTCGTGATATCGATGTGTTGCAAGAGTGCCTACAAAAGTACAAAACGATTGCTTTGCTCATGAGAATAATCATTAATTTTTTTCAGATTAAAAGCAACCGAATTACTCTAAAAGTAATACAATGCTTTTGAAATAAATTAGTATTTGCTGCGCCTGAAAGTACTATCATTATTAGCAAAACCTCTCTTTATAATAATTTCAGAACTTTAATTAAATGAATGCCTAATTCAGAATTGCCAATCAGTCTGGGAACAAAGTACAACACGACTTATTCTTATCCCGAAAGCGCACGACTCGTCAGTCGTCACTAAAATCTACACTGGTATCATTTTTAGAAACTAAAGAAGCTGAGTTCACATTCTTGTAGATAGGCTTGTGTGATAACCCTTACTTCAAGATATAACTCTAGTAATAATTAACTTTTCCATGAGCAAATTTAATCAAAAACAAGGTACTCTCTGGCTTGAGCCATGTTGTACTTGTCTCATTGTAAGTTTCAACCTCTTTCAAATCCCGATACCAAGACACATGGTTAACCAAAACTTGCAAGNACCAAGACACATGGTTAACCAAAACTTGCAAGAAAAATGTTACTTTTTGGTCCGGGGCAAATGTCAAATGTGACCACCTTGTCTGAAAAAAATGAGGATAAAAATTCGATCGTCCGTTGGCTTTTGCTTAACTGGTTCATTCTATTTTCGTCTGTTCCTCTTTTAATCGACGCAACGGGCCAGGAATAAGTGCGGTAACGGCTTTTCAAAAAGCAAACCTCCTCATAAAACAAGCGCTAGGTACTCGATAACTGAACGTTGTCTGTTTTTGCATGAATGGAAATAAGGAGAATCAAACGTAATCAAGGGTGACGCATCAATCAGTTCCACTTCTTGATGATATTAATGTAACGTATTAAAAAATCGTTTAGGCACAGTATCCCGTTAGTAATTACAAAGAAAATCGACATGTATCACTCACTCCTATCAATTGTGTTGCACCCACGCAAATCCTAATCATTTTGAATCCTTATCTTTTACATCTTTTTTTACACGTGAATGCTGACGTTAGCACAAATTAGCTTTTAAGTGGAAGTGAAACGTAAGTTTCATTTTTGAATTTGATGTCATTACTTGATGTGATTTCAGATGAATTGAACAGATTCAAGCGTCATTTTAACTTTTAAGGAGGCACAGTTGTCGCCTAATGGAATGAACAGGAAATCCACCCTTCCGCAATTCTACTACTACCGCAAACGTTCTTTTTGTTCAATGAACTTTTACAAGGCCTGTAGATTTTATCAGTAACTTTCAAACGGAGTATTCCAACGTCCTACCAACTAACCTTTTGCATTGCTACTCAGATCATGATTTTGGTTTCTTTGAAACACCGACTCGATTAAATTCTCTCGATTACCACCCACAAATTCCGTTTATTCAGGTACAATGGAAAATCCACTAGCGAATTGTATACACTTCGTTTACTGCGAAATTGTTCCCCTTGACCAAATCACAAATCATCATCAAATTCTATGTAAATACTTTGCGTGATTGTCCGCCCGATATTTTTCGTATGTATTTCTTTTCCATCCTCTGGTAATCGTAAAAAATCCTAAACAAAAACAATCGACTTACAGATGAAATATGGTTGTTACCGAACTGAATTGAAATGGATGTTCAAGATAAGCAACGCAAATCTACACAATAAACTGTACAGGTCTAATCTTCTCAAGAAATGTTAGCCCAACTTCAAGCATTTTCACTTCCTGTCAAATATGAATCAAACTTTCACTCACTAGAAAGTTGTCGGATTTCCGTAAAACATTTTTTGATTGGATACTTTCTCGTGTAGGAACATCATCTAAAAGCAATTAAATCCGAGCACTAGTCTAGTTCAGCTCAATTTAATAATGCATTCAGCAGACATTCTTGCTGAGCTAAAAATACCCCTTTAGTATTCTCAATCTCGACATAAACCTCTCCAGTGCATTTATTGACAATAAAGCAAAATTGAGTTTTCTTGTGTAGAAGAAAATTGCCTGCAGCCACATGGGGTATGTTCAACATCAATGAGATTTTATGTTCAAACAATAAATACAGCTCTACCTAAACTTTTCCAGCATGATTCTATGCGCAACGGGAGTCTACTCGAGTGACACAGTAAACCTAAGCTATCATCATATCTTATCCAGTGATAAAATTGTTCATGGAAGACAGGTTGGTAATAGCAAATAAAACCTTTTTGTCCTTTAAAGTGTGGGTGTTATAAGGTATCATTCCACGTGGAGATGGATATATGTTACATGTCTAAAAATAAATGAAAGTATTAATTTTCCTACCAAATAATATAATGCTCAAACTATGTATCTCTCGCTTATTATCAGGTTATTTTCAGTTTGGCCTTCAATCTGGAAACGCAAGGCTTCCTTTGTCGGTGCCTTCTTATTACGATACAGATTATGAATGTTTCTATTTTTACTCCTAAAATCCATACTTTCAGACTTACCGAGATAAAAATATAAATAGGAAAAAGTTTGAATAAGTTACGCACAGTTTCGCCATTTCCCTGTACTTTGTCAATCGTTGTGAGTAACGGCGATGGTAATTATCCTCTCTGAAACTTTTCCAAAGTTCCGGTCCACGACAGTACTTACATGACTAAACAAACATAAGACTTTATAAACGCCTCCATGCCATGCATTTCATGCATGTTTCATGTTTCACAACTCACAAAGAGGCAAGAAGAAAGTAAATTATTTGTCAAGTTTTCATACGGTAAAAACGCATCTTGTTCATGTATAATTTAAACATTCTATGCTATAGCCTCCCACAACACATTTCGTAATTAAAGGACCTACGTTATGCCATGTTTGTGCTTCATCAACAAATTACTTCCACCGCCTAAACATGTTTCAGTCAGACACTCTGACTTAAAGCCTGAAATGTTTGAAGAGTTTGTAAAAGTTACCGAATTGAACATTTATTTTACAAATCAGTTTTGTATAGTGTGTTAAGTTACTTACAACACCTTGCTGACGATGTTCCGAATTCCCATACTGACCCCCAGTGTTAGTAAGATTTTTGTACAAAAACAGAAGAAAGGCAAAAATGTGAAGAAGCCTTTCTTCCAAAACGAAAATCATTCAGTAGAACTTTGCAAATGCAAATAACTTTGTACTCGATTAAGGTTAATTAAAGTGGCACTTTTCACACTCATTACCACTTGACCTAAAACGTTTTCCATCACTAATACACATCTACAAAATATTAATCCGTTAGTTACGGACTAATATTAGTTAACTAGGTATGTGAACCTAAAAAGTAAAGTAAAAATACGGACGTGATCCTAAACATCTCCACCCTAACAGGCACAACAAAATGAAATGAAACCACCACCAACCGGTCTTGATGAACATCTCGCTTCGCTTTTTTCGAAGAGAAAGAAAAAGGCCTTAAATGTCACAGTCTCGTAAAGGAATCTAGAGCTAGATGATTATCAGCGTCATTTTTCTTACTCCGAAAATCAATCACACAATCATAGAAAGAAAACGTTACCATTGATTACTCATTGTATGCAAAGGTCGAAACGTATAAAAATGCCAAACAGAAAGAGAGATTAAATCCGTTTCTTTCACGCAGCAGTCACCCACACGGCTTCATTCTCAGAAAAATATACCTTCGAATCGTCGTAGCAGTAGAACCTCCAACCGTCATCAAAATCATAATCATGGCCAATGACCATTACCATAAACATTTACAGCTTTGCTAGGGCGCTGCTTGCTGCATATGATAGTACATTATGATCACTAAATCCAATTGTATTAGCCGAGCCCTGTATGAAGGTATGAATGAAAATGGACGAATTTAGCAAACACGTGGATTTTAAGAACTGATAAGCTCCAAGAAACAAGAACTGCATTTTGATAATCCTCATCAGTCGGAGCATGTTTTGTTATGAAGAAAAAACAAGATTTCCTTCTCTCGTTTCCTTACAGATGATGACGCGTCAGTCAATCTGTTACCGCATCAGCTTAACCAAAGAAGACGCATACATATTTCAAGCTTAACAAGCATAACAGATATTACTAAACCAAGTAATTTCCGATCGAATAAGCGTCTTCGACGACAAATACCATATACCGTTGTGCTTATTAGTGCCAATGCCAATGTTAGTTACAAAATCAGTACAAAGAAAAATCAATGCTCCTGTCTTGTTCTTCATACTTCAATTCGTCTTCGTTCACACCAAGGGTCTATGGTTTCACGTGTGGCCAAACATGCACACGCCAACAATTGAATGTGTCGCTGAAATAATTATCTTTAATAATGCAAAGCCAATCTCAGCCTGTCAAAAATTAGCCGCGGAACTACCATTGTCTCGCTTATTCTCACGCGTAGCCAACAGCGAAGTGAAAGGATTGTACAGCCAGTGGCTGTGGCTACACGGCATTAGTCTGAAAGACCGAATAAAATAATAGTCCCATGAATGGAACCAATCGTGCCACTTATGATTGTAATATGGTTGTATCTAACTGTTCATTCTACTAGTTCTGCATGAATTGCATCACGTGGAAATGATGAGTTTGCAATGAAATCTAAGGCATGAAAGGGGAGGTATTCAAATTGGCAAGACTGATATTTAGCTTTAAAGTAGCTGCATGCGTTTAGGTTTTCACAGGGAACTTACCTACTTAAAAATTCTATTTAAAGGCCTGAATTGAAACTGCTTTCAAAAAGCGCTAAATTGGATACTACTGAAACAATTTCAGTTATAGTAATGTCATTTACGCACTTACAAAATCCTTTTTCGCATATTTATTTGCAATGTATGTAACAATGTAGAAATCAAAATCAGGCTTAACAGCAAAGGATTGGGAAATCAGAGAATTACGTTTCCTTTGCTATCGTCATTCAAGTCACCATTATTGTATTATACATCAAATACTTTTATTGTAGGCACCTATCTTCAGTTTTATGGTTAACGATAATCTCAAGGCTCCCGACATGAAAAATTCACCAACTCCTCAAAAAGATTGCTCACTATTTTGTTACATCCATCCTTTCAAAGCAATTATTTTATTGTATTGTATTGTAATATAACCAACTTGCTTATCGCGACTCTTTTATCACGATCATAATAAACTTCGTGAACGCACATGTTACATAATCATTTTTATGCAATATTTTTCGGGTTTAAACTTTTAAAGCGGGCATATCTCAAACTACGGTTAATAATTTGCATAAAATGAAGGAAATCATAACAGTACGAGTAGTGGGTCTACTTGAATCAATTCATCATATTTTTACAAGCAAGAGCAGTGACAAGTGTCATCTTGATTCCCAGAGGAGGAATGAAGGTGACAGCTTATTTACATACTGAAGCAGACATGGTCAAAACGTTAATTTTTCTTTCCTTTACTTTATCCAATACCACTTCATTCAGTTCATCTCAATGGAAAAGGCAACCCCTTAACTTGTTGACAATAACCGCTTAGCATGTGCTTCGTTTAGTTTAGCGGTAAGTGTTTGATTCAGTCCGTGTCTGTGGCTTGCATGCACACGTAACCCTAATAAATCACTGCAAAAATGCGCAATTATCATAATAAGGAAAGGGAAGCCCTTAGAAATTGACAAAGATATCAACAGGTCTACTACACACACATTCCAATATTTATGTGTACCAAGTCTCAAGTGTGCACTTGCTACATAGAAGAGTGGCAATTGAAGTAACAACCATCGTTCATAAAATGAACATGTCAAGGTAAGCAAAACACTATGAAGGTAGAGAAGAATGTTCACGTTCAATTCAATACAAACGCCGAAGAAGCTCATTATTACAAAATACAAAAAGCTGACTGAACACTACTCACTCACGCATGTAACCTTTACTTCATCAAGGAGGGATCCTGCGAGGGTAAAATAGGCAACTTCATTATGTATGCATAATAAATGCTCCCTAACTCGTGTATTCTTTGCAGAGTTATCCTTCCTAATCTAAATTTGTCCGTGGGCATGCGCACTTTACGCTACGTCAAAATATGTCCCCGCTAAGGTTCAGTCTCCAAAATTCTGCTTTCCTATCTTCAAATATGTCATTTAAGCATCCACCCTGAGCACCATAAACCAACATATAAAACACCAGTCTATAATAGACTGTCTATCCCTATTGCCATTATTCTCCAAGTCACAACTTTACAACAGCCAAACACTCCACTGCTTACCACCACCGCACGACATTGTTCCTCTTTAAGTTCACATTCAACTAAATAATCCTGACGTGCTGAGAGAAACCTAAGTGCTCCTTCTTCAAAAATTTCTTACCGTATTACATATTCTTACAAAAAAGTGACAATAATA
Source organism: Cyphoderus albinus (assembly GCA_021029165.1). Classification (NCBI taxonomy): domain Eukaryota; kingdom Metazoa; phylum Arthropoda; class Collembola; order Entomobryomorpha; family Paronellidae; genus Cyphoderus; species Cyphoderus albinus. The sequence continues at coordinate 7,622 of VYYJ01000953.1, forward strand.
CGATATGTATGACTATTATGTAGTACCCATTGGTAAGCATAATATACAAAGTGAGTCTCCTACGCATCTTTTTACATAACATTGGATGGTTGGTTCCATATACAATAACGTTCAATAACTTTCACATGAAATTACAAACAATGATGATCGGTGATGAACAACAACTTCCATTTACAGAAAATGTCAAACTTTTCGCGCAGTAACCATATATTTCAAGGAACTTAAGTTTCCACGAGAAGTATTATATTGAAAGTAAATCACTCATTTCATAAACTAAGTTGTCATCATTCCACCGTATAAAAATAAAGAACACGACACATTTAATTTGCCCCTTGTCTTGTCTCGTCTCCGATTTTTCAACTTGAAGATTCATTTAAATCTTCTACTACGAAGTAGCCTCAAATTTATCTACCATGACCTGCCTGACCAAATAATAAGAGCAGAAGTATAACAATAATTATTTCTGCTCCACGAACAAGACGGACATATTTCAAAAGAACAATTTCTCTCCGCTCCGCCATAATAATAGATGTCCACCTACCCAGCCCAATGTGCACTTAATAAAAAATATTTCAAATGGCGGAGAAGAAAAATGACATCGGCCCTATATCAAATGTCATTTTAAGCATTTCTGCTTCATGATAATGATAGCCAACTCTCGGCGGAGCAACCAAGGCCTTATATAGACTCAAAACTTGTCGTATTTATAGGAGATAAATAAAAACACCAACTTGTGCTTACATTAGATTGATATGTACCTACAAACATCCCGTCAAATCCTGTCTTTTTACTTTTCACGATTTTATTGTTGCCCTCTCAGCAGACGAATGGATGGCAATATGTCATGCACTTGACATGCACATTTTCTATCACTTCTGCAAAGATTCCTTATGCCTAACCTCGCTGACATCTCCAAGTACTAATAATTTCTGAAAAGTCCGATGTCTTCCCAAAATATGCGATACGTGTCCAATAAAACGCGAAATGAAATTGTCTCGACTTTTGTCAACCTACAAACACTTCCTTTTTAAGTAATCAACGAAATGTATAATGAATGACAATGATACAACATTAAATTTTTTAATCCAGTCGATACCAAAGCAAGTAAAAAAGAGCAACGCTCCAATGACTGAAGAGGGTAAATCATAATTACAGAAATTAATGTTTGATGGGTTTATATCGGCTATTATAAAAAATCTTTAAAAGGTTCTCAAAAAGCTTATCAAGATCAATTAGAAAAGGAATGAAAACCAAGCCAAGCTTCCCAAGCGTTCCTAAATTTGCATATAAAAGCAATAAGGATTAACAAAGTAGAGTTAAAATTGATTTTTATTGGACTTACAGTCGTTATGTTGGTTTCATACGTTATGTATGTATTGTAGCCTTCACGAAACCGTCATTCGGGCGTTGTCTTTCTCAGTACAGTTTGAAAAATTACTATATGCTCACGCAACGAAAATATTCATATCGCTTTGAATGTCAATAAATAAAACAAGATGTGTGGTGTTGATACCACCAATGAGGATGACAAAGCAACCAAGAAAATATCACACAACTGTTTATCTTCTTCAAAACCATGTCAAGGAACAACAGCACGATCCTTTTTTATAGTCGAAGTATTTTAGCAACAGTCTTCTAAACACTCCGTCCATTTTTTTACACGTGGACCTCAGACTTCGAATGTCTGACTGAATCAAGAACCAATACTCCAATGACTGCAGAATGGTTTCGAAATAGGTACTTTTGCTGGTGTCGATATTATTGCTTTTCTGTTTGCTGTGTGGCTGCCACCGTTTGTTACAGCCTCTCTTTCTCCACTGCCAATGTGTTGACAAAGGAAAAAAATATCCTGGTTGTTTTGTTGACTACGTTTCTGTCAGAGATACCGTATTCAATTCAACGCCTTTTCGCTCATAGACCCTGAGCTCAGGCAAACAAAACAGACTTTGTTCGTTCTTGTTGTTTAATCCTCGAAGTAAAAATGTAGTATGCGTCTCACACACACCACCATCTCGCTTACTCACCTGCTTGAAGGCGACTGACCAGCATTGAGGAAATCACATACAATTTTCCCCTTCTTTTTTCTCTTGCCACTCTTTGCTGCTTTGTTAGATCACACAGTCAACGAATGAATGTTTTAACTTAACTACGGTTGATGATGATGCTCCATAGTTGACTAGTTGACTGGTTAGTTCAACCAAGACCATAATGCAGCAGAAGCAACAGCGACATTACTGTGGCATATTATTATTATAACAGTGTGTGTGTGGAGCGAAAAAACCTACATCGTCATCAACAAAACAAATCTCACACAACAAAGCAAAAGAGAGTAAGTCAGACACGGTCCATCTTTACTTTACAGAAAGAACGGACATTTGAAGCCATTAGCCGTATTAGGCGTATCTTACTACTACGCGAGCAATAATAATCATATTATACATTCGTACATAATATGTACTTCCAAGCGATTTTGCTGTCTGAGAAAACAGTCACGTTCTTCATGTTCTTCTTTTCTAAGTGTAAGTTCAAAAAATAGTGCCAGCCAAGTCAATTATAGTTAAAGGACTGCATTACCTGAAAGGTCTTCCCTTAGATTCTTTTTAGATTTATCAAACATTTTATAATACTACTTTTCCTCTTACTCCCACGGAACTTCTACGTAGGTTGAATTCACAACGGATGAACTGCTGCTTATTGTGTATTTGTTTAAAAATTGAAGCAGTTTAAAAAATGCATAGCTTTACGTTTACCCACTACGATTTTCAAGTTTGCAGCAATGTGGAAAAATGATACGTTAACCCCGATAAAAGCATAATTTTCTTTGCAGTAATCTTCTAGGATTTAATACTTGTTCTTTTGTAGCATTTCTTAGATACGGGCAATGGTGTACTCTGTGCACTTTGTGAATTGCTAGAAAAAGCCAACCGGAAATTGAACTTTAGCAGCTTCTTCACTTTTACACACTATTCAGTCATAATCAAAAAAGAAACTTGCTGATACAAAATGGGAAAGGGAAGCGCTTACGAAGTAAAAGGAAGAGTAAAATTCGAAAAAGCACGTGCGTGGTAATGGTCATGAAAGAGCTCGTGCTTTTTGTGGATAACTGAATAAATTTTGGATGTGTGAGGTGAAACCATAGCGTAATAACAACACAACATGAGCATTGTATCATCTTCAGCACACCTATTATTATTTTTCAAACTTAGCAAAAGGTTCGACATGGAATATGAAAGGGCATTAAAATTTTAAGCTTCTACATTGACCTACCAAAACCCACGTCGCGATGCATCTCATCGCATCTCATACAAACAATAAAGTCTGAAAATCTGCGCACTGTTCCAGTTTTCCTGTGCAGAACAAAAACGAGGAAGTAAAGTATTCAATTTTGCCAATCCACAAATAGGATATTAATATGCTTTGCACTTCGACATTTCAGTTACTTAACCAGAGTCACAGTCAACTGAAGTAACAGCCAGCGCAACATTAGCCTCATCTCGTCTACTTCGTTTATCAACAAATGTTGGAGATGCACTTAATGTCTTCAAATCAAGTTTTGATAAAGTACAGCCTACTAAATACTAAATACAAGCCAGAGCAATATCGTCGGAAAATTTTATGCGTGGTATATTGATAACTAACTGATAAATTCTCCACAATTCTCTAAATTAACCAACATGAACATGTCATCCACATCGTATTAAATAATAATCCAGCGCTCTCATTCATTTTTCGTTCTTATTTAACTGTCATTATTTCATATTAACAAGCAACAACAGAAAAGGTCATTACTCATTGACGAGTACAGCATGGGTAATCTCTACAAAAAGTCGTTATTAACCTCATTAAATAAACACTTATTGCACCGCATCTGTATACACACGCTCGAATATTTAAGACATGGACAAAAGTATTAATCTCTTCTGGTATAGTGTAAACTTATCTCTTTGTTCCGCGAAGCACAAAGTTAAAACATCAAAATTCAAATCCAATCGAATCCACTCTTCATGTGATTTTCCATTGTGTTTTTGTGGTACACAAACACAACGAGGAGCGAGTTCTTAATTTTAACTAATGACAATATTGATTGCGGCTAATTCGCAAGAGTACCAGAATCTATTCCAAAGAAACTTTAATGGAACATTGCCTTCAAACAAATCATTTCAACACTTACAGAACTTATACACTTATTTATACTTATATGTACATATAGACTTCGATCTGTTTTATGAATTTTGGAATCCTACAGTCAGCATTTAACACCCTGTCTCATGAACAAGGTGCAATGATATGATAATAAACTGATAAAACACATTTCAAATCCATCGTATAATTTAATCGGGTGCATCTGCTGAACAAATGGGTTTTACACTTTCAGAATGAAAGTCCATAGAACTGCACTCTCTCAAAGCTCTCTAATAAATTATAGGTATCCTATTAGTGATGTGAGTGAGTGATATTTTGAGATGATCAAACCATCAACCAACGCGCATTATGCAAATGTGGAAACCTGATCCTCATCAAATCTTTTCTTTCGTGCACCACAAAATCATTCAAACACTTTTATTTGCCTTGTCGACTTTTGCCCATCGAATCGTTGACTTGAATTTAGATAGTCTGGTGACTGAAGTAAACCAGGTAAAATTAGTTTGACAAAGCGAATTTCTTATTTTTATACCTAGTTCAACCACACGCGAATTGACATCATCATTCTATGTATCATTATTTTAATAGACCTTAGCAAACTGTCAATTTGAAAAGGTCAGTGCTGTTGTAACCCGGCCGCAATATAATCTGGGCCAATGAATAACTTTTTCAAATCAAATATTCAATTTTAGATACCCAGGTGGACCCATTGATACAAAATGAAAAATTCATTTCGACATGCCTACGTACCATTTACTTTACGGATGTACAGCCAATGTGGCACATTAATGAAAGAAGCTGCGTGGGTTAAGCAATGTTTCTATTGCTCACTTTAGTCGCTGTCAATCACAGTATCATTCATAGTAAGCAAAAAAATTATCTCAATTCTTTTTTTGGTGTTTGACTTATGTCGGAGCGGAAAGCAATTAACAACATGCGTATTGATTTGCCAAATCTCTTACCAACGTGACCCAAGTTCTAATCTAGACCTTTGAATTTACAATCGTGTACACAATCTCTCCTTATTTGAATCATCTTTATTATTAACAATTTGATTGGTTGTTGTTCCACTTGTAACAGACCATGAGCTTTTAATTTTCATTGCACCGATTAAATCAAAATCATTATCATAAACTGCGACGAACATTTTTATCTGCATGCACTTTTATTGCATTTTAATGGAGAAACATTTTGCATACAAATGCGTGTATCAATGTCTGTCACGGCCACACAAAACAGATTTTCCTACACGTTTGGAACATGCTCAGCATGGTGGCCCTGAAAAGTTCTGTCAATTTTGAAACAAGCAACACCAAAAATGTCTGCGTCAAAAAATCAAGTAACAATCATAATTACAAGCGGGCTGACATAATGAAACTTTACAGAAACGTACTTACATATTATATATGAGCACAACTGTGACAGAATATGTAATCGCAATGATAACACTTTCCTTCTCCAGGAGGCAGAGGGTGAACTTGAACCTGGTCGTGGTCACCATTTTCGTATCGGATATTAATGTACCATAGTTTACACGAAAATAAAGCAAAACTGGAAAAATTTCCTTTCCTTGCAAGCGTCGCTAGTCTTCATTGTTGACCATTAACATCTTAACAAGCCTTTCATAGATATCCTTCAAAATAAAAGGATGACATTATATAAACCCTAATTAGGAAAAACAACTAAAAGTTGCCAATTTGTGCGACAGTACACAGTAAGAGAAGCATATACAAAATAGTCCTCTGGCAGACGGACATATGTACTTGATTGCTGCATAAAAAGACAATTACGCCATCCAAATAATCATCAATTATGCCAAGTCTATCATTCTGCGAAAACGTGTGGCACCGGGACCAAACGGCGTATCCAATTTATAAAAACGCGCAGTTCAATAAAAGATTCTTAGTGTCAAACTTTAGAAACTGGAATTACTGGAAAATGAAAAACTTTGACTTGACATCTCAATCTGGCAACTAACCACCTGCATCTGTATCTTATCATTTTTAACCCTCAACGTTTCATCTAGTCTCATCTCATCTCGACTTCTTTTTCTTTCCATTGGTGTTATGATCATCTCGTCTCAACAGTATAAAACTGCAGCAGCACTTTACTCAACATTTATGAAACACCACGAAAAAAGGCACATTAAAATGTAAAACACAAAAAAGTGAGAAAAACGGCATTAAGATGTCTTCTTATGGTAGTGCCTCTCCTTTATTCAATAGCAAAATGCAAACTACAAAGTCCAAAAGTATAGCTTCTAAATGCTCTGCTGATGACTTAATTAGGTCTGCTTTGATTTACATACTGGTAACGAATTAACGATACGTCTTGGCAAATGACCCATTGTATTGTAATATCATTACGATGTTTTCACCTCAACAGTCTAACCTGAAAATTGAAAGCAAACAGTTCAGGGTTTAACAAGAGAATCAATAATCCAGAAATCAGCAAACAAATAAATCTTTTGCTTAGATCTTTTTTTTTGCAATACAAAGATCTTTGGCCCATATTGACTTTTCAGGCCGAGGCAGCTCTCGCTCTAATCAGCAAGCATGCAACAAGAGAATTAGCCGGAATTTCTGTTGAACCTAGGGTGAACCCATAACATACCAGCGCTCAAGGATATTCCGAATTGTCAATAAACATTAATGATTCAATTTTTTTGGAACCATTCTACACACTTTTTGGCTCACGTTATGAAGTGAAAGGAATGTCTCAAATTCTTTTCATAACTATCCGATGTCTGCACAGAAAATATTCATTGTTGTGCATGGCACTGTTGATAAAAGATAAAAATCAAGTAACCGGGCAGAGGGCGGATTACATGAACTAGTTACGCAGATCGTCAAAATATTTTTGCAAAAGTCCTGGTCTAAAAGCATTCCGTGAAAATTGTACAAAACAATTTCAGTGTCTTCTCTTTCATAACAAACAAAACAAATAACTGGGCAGCGATGCGTTTAATTAGATTTACTTCCAAAGAAGGAATGGCCAAAGTGTGTTCGAGGGCAAAATATTTTCTTGGTCCCATTTTTGTTGCAAAACAAATTCATAGATGAAGTGAAACAGAAAAGGGTGATGATGGAGACATTGTACTGCGTCATGCGTGCTTTGTGCTCAATATTAAATACCATTGCACAGTTCAAGCAAAATAAGGCCATGTCATGTTGACCGGTAAATGTATAATAAATGTTCACAATAATACATGTGAATTCGTAATACTAAACCAGAATAAATGGTAATTAGTAATTGGCAACTGGTAATCCATTTAAACTTGACATTTAATATTTTAAAACTGTCTGTCACGATCATGACTCGAATTTTAACCAGGAAGTTGTAAACAATTTTTGTTTCATCGTCATTTTATCCGTTAACTCAATTCAACTTGCAAGAGTTACATTGAAATGTAGCACACGAAAATGGTAAAGAGTCATTGTTGAAGTTGCAAAAATAAATCTCAACAAATAACAAATAGGCATATTATCATTATCTGCCCCCGCAGAACGATCATCATCTTGAACGCAGGGATAAAATAAATGAAACGATAATATAAAGTAAAGATGCCGATGTGATAGCGGTGACGAAGATGAAGAAAATACGACCACAGTGATTTCTGCATAGTATGAAATGAACATACTCTGAAAACATCCATTAAGATGGAACAATAAACTCAAAAAGACTTCCATCAAACAATAAATATTACATCCAAAGAAAATAAAAATCATTCACGCGAAACAACCTTCAAGCAAATTACTACGCGATCTCAATTAGACTATTTCCACTTTAGGATATTTCACAATAAGGGGCAAACCGGAAGGTGGATGCAGTACACTGAAAAGGATTCACCCATCGTGATACCGCTGATGATCACAGTGATAATAAAAAATGTTACTCATGTAGACCAACAAAAAATAATAACAATCACACATGTAAACCCACATGTAATAGAGAAATGCGAATTTAAGATTACAGTTACATCAATAAGATAAATATCAGCGCGCATAAGTCCATTTTCGGAGAACTCATCGAAACACTACATTTCTCTTCTGAGTATTATTATGATGAGTATGAAAATAAATGTCATAGGTATTATTACCACTTAAAGCAGAAACTATTTCGACCTGACGGGCATCATCATCACTCTTCAGCTCAATTTATAATTCTAATGAAAAAACAATCTTATCTTTTAAACGATGTTTTTAACTTCTACTGACATCAATTTGAATCCAAGTAGGCAGCCAGCGGAAAGACTAATATTTTGGAAGCAAGTTTTGATGGTTGTGACTTGTGACAATATGCTAAAGTTTTGACCAAACTACGAATATTTTTTAATCCCAACCCAATAGACAATTTTAGATAAAGTCTCCCTAGATAAGTTTATTAAATGTCAAAAATGTCAGTTAAAAGGCTATAAAAAACTTTAACGACTACTAAACACGCATGACTAGACTATGTCGTTTTTCACATCCTGTTCCTCAACTTTATTTTTCTAATCGTAAGTAGTTTCTAACAATATAAATAAGTAGATTTTAGTCGATATGTACCCGTAGGTTCCAGAAGGCGTTACTTAGAAAGATAAGTCGTCTGGGTGTCAAATACAGATTACAGAATAAAGAATGTTGAAATGAAAGAGGAAAATGAGTAAATTGCATTGTACAGTAATGTACGGATTTTTTTCAAAAGAAATGACTAGACAAGTATTTATTTGAAATATGTGACAAATATAAAAATAAAGTGACTTCTGACGTTTTCGTCTTCATGTCGCGGCTGCCACTTCTCTTGCTGCTTTCCTGTTGATACACACATATAAGGCGGTTAGTTCTTAATCAAAAATTATATGTACGAACGTTGCAAATACCTACCGAACCATCGCCATATTGCCATACTTAATATTCAGCAACCTCAATCACGCATTGTTCATATACTCTTACTGCACGATTCAAGATCAAGATCATCAAACTGAAGATAAATCTTGAAGAGTGTAATTAAGTACCATGGTAGACATCGTATTGTGAGAACTTGACGGGGGTGGACCTACTAACAACATCATCAAGGCTATTTCACGTCTTCCACTTTAAGTTTAATATCAGAGTTTCGCATCACAATTTACATTAACAAACATTGTCGAGTAAACAGTGAATAATGTCACATCACATATCCGATCAGTAATCAATCATTGTTTGTGTATCGGCCACGGTTATCATTGTTATCAAATAATCGCTTATTTCCGCAATATTTTCGTATTTCTCTTTGATATGAAAAATATTACTATGAGCAAAAAATCCATTCATTGATATGCACAAAAGTGCACACAATGCTAACAAACGCCCACACAGTATAAATGTGAATTACGAACTTGCACTCCTGCAGGAGTGTTTTATAACGATTAATTTAACTTTGAAATCACATTAGTCCGTAGACAATCAGGAGGAAATCGGCGTGGGCGATCTTATCAGACTCTTAATATTATTACTAACAAAAACAAAGTGAAAAATTACACTCGGTATCTGCATAAATGCAACAGAATATGTGTGCACTTATCTTATTGTAATCTGTTCCCGAAATTAATGATTGCCATCAAAACGCGGAAATTATGTTCTCCAATATTTTAATGACTAATGACTACCTACTGTATAATTACCATTTCTTAATAGTGACAAGATGAGTAATATCAATAGATATCGTTTAACAATTATCCTCTGAAAGGAAATCAAATGAAAGGTTTACCTTAACCTTCGAAAGAACCGAAGGAATAGAGGAACTTGTGTGTTCATTTGTTGTTCATTCAAAAACGCATTTTACCACTAATTAATTACTAAAATTTAACAAAGTCTCTTACCTTTTATGGTGCTTCGTTTTTCGGCGATTATTATAAGACTCTACAGTGGATGAGCTGTCGCGTTCCCCCTCTTTGGAACGACTTCTCGATCTATCCGATCGCGTTGACATTTCCGATACAGAGGGACTCCGCTCGGGGGTGGGATCATGGCGTCTCCTTTTCTTAGGGTGGTGGCGCTCACTGGAGCCGCCACGAGATCCATCGAAAGGAGATGAAGCTTGCTTCTTCCTTTTACCTCTAGGCATTTGCTGTTGAGACCAATGAACCTTTTAATTAGTAATTATAACAATATTTTTAAGTGCATCTTCTTTTTATAAATTCACACAATTATAAAGGATGTTTTAAACTATTTCTTACCGTAAATATATTATGTAGTAAGCTCAACGCTCCTTTGACTAAATCCACGATTACAGATTACTGAGGACGTGGAATATAAATTTTGTTTTACGGAGACGATTATTAAGACCTGTGGACTATGGTCACCAATCCAATTAGCTAATTGTTGTTATCTATTGCATTGCAGGAATGTTCATTATGTTATATGGATGGACTGGAGATAAATATATAACGTATTTAGTTAACTTTTGTCCAGGTGAGTTCTAGTTTGAAGCTGCTGCTACTCCTGCCAGTTTTGCTCGTTGGTAATCACACAGAAATGTGCGTGCCATCATTTTTATGCTTTTGCCGTATTCAATATTGAATGGTGTATTTTTTAAAAATAATACCTACCTACCACTACCTAACCTACAATACAAACAGTACGTTTATACATACGTGCAATACTTAACTTATACATTATACATACGATACGGTTTGGTACTGGTTGGTACGATTGACGATATATGCGATGTTCTGCATGGCATGTACTAGTAGCGCAGCGCAGCGTAGCATGTATACAATTACGTGGTGGAAAATACAAAAATACTACAGCCACACTACATACACTTGGGAACATCTATATATTATGTCCTCAAAACAATAGTATTTGAAGATGGAAAAAATCTTGTTTTTTATTTTGTTGTTATGAATGAAGTTTAAACATATTTAGATAGTCCATTTACTAGTAAGTCCATAGCTAGATGTCTTAAACTCTAACGTTGTTAGTCATATTTATGTGAGGTGCGATATCAATGAACCTAAAACATTCAAATCTACCATCAACCTACACCTACAACCTACGCAAATTAAGAAAAAACAGGAAAATGTAAGACAGGTTTAGATTTAATCGAATATTCAGAGGTTACATGATTGATCATCAATCATTGATGGCTATAATATTGAATATGGCATAAATACTACATACATGAACATGAAATAGAAATAGATCAATTCCAGAAATTGTCTTTGTTTCCAATGTTCCCTTTTCACATTTTCCACCAAAAATTGGAAAGCTCCAAGCTCATGAATTCTATTGATTTCGGATTGTGGTGCATTTTCGCAGACAAAGGCATGTTTCACCGCTCTCCTAAGAAAGAAATTTATTACCTCCAGGAATGTTTGTATGAATTGATAATTACTGTGTATCTACCAAAGACATAGTATTGCATAAGCACAAATATAGTTTAGTTAGGGAACTGTTTAGGGTTGATTATTTCTCAATTATATAAACTTCCTTTTCTATAATAAATAGCCTGATCATTCTCTGAAGGTTTATGTAGGTACATGATGTCCAATAATGTAATGTACGTTATGTCCTTTGCTGAATAGTCGACAATGGACAACTGAACTCCTCTCATGCGGTAGATTTTCTCATACATTATCATGAGTTATGAACCGAACGCCAACTACGACCCGGGAAAGGGCAATCGTCAGCCTCCACAGGATCACGGAGATGCAGGATTAGGTCAATGGGAAAACGCGCAGGTCAGAGTTGTGGGCAGTACTGACAGCGGTAGGTCGTCCCTTGGAAAAATTAACAGACGACAAAGAGATGTGATCAAAGGGCCAAAAAGTGGTTTGCGTGACTTCAGCTATTGTAAGAATGACTACAAAAAATGGTGGCAACAATTCATAATTTATACTGGTGCTGATGACACTTTTAATGATGAAATAATAAATATGATAGGTCTATTTGGGTCGCGACTCTTGGTTTCCAAAAATGACAGAGAGGCATTTATTCGAACGACTTTGTGTGAACTTGCTATTTACGTCCTTTATCTGACGGTGACTTGTATCAGTAAGAAAATACAGTTTGACCTTGACCTTCAAAAGTGTACATTAATTTGGAAAAGTGAGACTATTTTGGTTGTCTTTTCGCGTTTCGTAAAGGCGCTTATGGAGCCGTTTCCACGAATTCGTTTTATTATACAAACGTTATATCTCGTTTGTTTTTGGAAGCACCTTTTGAGGGGTCAATGGGAGGAAGCACAACGTTTCTAACTTCGACGAACCGTACGGATTTCTGGCAGTACGCGAAAGATCCGATGATGAAGGCGTTGTACTGGGAAAACCAGGAATTGGTTGATAGTAATCAGAGGGAAAATAAGTTGGTGAAAGAGCCGTACTTGAGACAAGTAAGATAGTGAATTCTTTTGTGTATACTTTTGCTGTGAGTGGAAGAAAGTTGATTATTTCATAATTGATTTTTTTAGTTGCGTGTAAAGGACAACGAGTGTACTGAATTCGTGTCCAAAAAGTTTCACAAGCTTCTCGAGTTTGTCAAAAGTACGAAATGCTTCCCGACGTACGATCGCAAATTTGAAGACACACATTTTGGGAAATCTGAGAAAGACCTAGAAGGCACTACTCATTCACATTGGGGTAAGCTTGGGACATACAGCGGTGCAGGACAGGTGGTATATTTAAGCATTGACAATAGTACGGATGCATTAAACGAACTGATTAAACTGGAATTGAACGAAACTTGGATCAAGAGGGCGACTCGAGCCGTGTTCCTGGACTTTACGATGTACAACGCGAATGTGAATTTATTTTGCATTGTGGAGTAAGGACTTTATAAAAGAAAATTCCGGAGCTTTCTTGAAATTCTAGTAAATACATTTTTTAAATTATTTAAAATCTCGTTTTTTCAGATTACTCTGGGAGTTTCCGGCCACTGGTGGTGTTATAACGTCAGCGAGCATTCGAACTGTGAAGCTGGATCGTTACGTGACCGCCTATGACAATTTCATTTTAGCAATGGAAATCATTTTCATTCTATTCACAATCTATTACACACTCCAAGAAGTATTTGAAATGTTTATTGCCAGTTGTGCTCATTACTGGGGTGATTTCTGGACAGTTTTGGATTTGATCATTCTCATCGTAAGTTAAGTCCTTCATTAGTAACCTGCAACCTGCAATTAATTTCATCCTGTCTTAAGCATTCTCCATTATTTTCCTCCAGCTCTCTTACATATGCATAGGATTCGGCGTGCATAGAGCTAATATGCAAGAATCTGATATAGAACTAATATTGAAAGATAAATCATCGAGGCTAAACTTTTATTGGCTGGGGTTCTGGGAAACACAGTACAACAACGCCGTAGGAGTTCTCGTATTTCTTGTATGGATCAAGTCTTTGAAATACATTTCCTTTAATGAGACAATGGCACAACTTTCCAGCACAATGTCCAGGGTATGATAACTTTACTATTGCATAACTAAGCTGTAGAATCTGACATCTTTAAATCACATCTCCTCCACTTTTTAATTTAGTGTACGAAAGACGTTGGAGGATTTGCGATAATGTTTTTCATAGTTTTCTTTGCATTCGCACAACTCGGCTACCTACTGTTTGGTTCGGAGGTGGAGGATTTTCGAACCTTCCATGATACAGTGTATTCGCTACTCCGACTCATTCTCGGCGATTTCAACTTCCTTGCTATTGAAAGAGCAAATCGGGTTCTGGGGCCATTGTTTTTTATTAGTTATGTTTTCTTCGTCTTTTTCGTTCTTATCAACATGTTTTTAGGTAAGAGCGTATTAAAGAAATTCCCAAGTTTGTTAAAACCATTAATACTAATCCGTAACTATTTTTCATCTCTTTAGCTATCATTAACGACACGTACAGCCAGGTGAAAGCGGAAGTAAAAGCTCACGGCCACGAGTTTGAGATAAGTGATTACATGCGACGAGGTCTGAACCATTTACTAGCAAGGTTTGGATGTGGTAGTAAAAGAGTTGATATTGACGGTCAGGTGAAACTAGCGAATACAGAAAATGTCATAACGAATCAAGAGCTCCGAAGGAATTTGAAACTGTAAAAAAACTTTCACTGAGATAATTTCACAAAATGAGTCAATACTGATTGGCAATTAATTACATTCATGATTTTCAGTTCGGACTACACTGAAGTAGAGATTGAGATGTTTTTGGCGAGGTATGAATTGGATGAAGTGAGACAAATTGATATAGATGAAGCTGAGCATTTGCTAGGAAGTTTGGAAGGTTATCACCCCGTAGATGGTAAAGTTATGGATCATAAACCGATAGCTGAAACAAAATTCGAGTCCCAGCTTGCCAAAGAAGAAATGATAGAGTAATATTAAATACATCCTACATATTTCAGAATTCTGGCATACTTTGGTTTATTATCCATTTATAAATTTAAAATTTTCTCGACGTTTTTCCTATTTTTAGTGTACAGACACGAATTGGCACTCTGGAAGCTTCCTTAACAGACGTAACTCGGAAAATTGATGAACTAATTGCCAAATTAAAGATTACTTAAAGACTGCTTAATTTGAACTAAAAAATTTTAGCAAATAGTTGATGTGATTACTAAATACAGAGATACAATTTTGCATGCATTGAAAAATCTTACATTAGTTTTTTACATATGTACTTGACCAATTCTCTCTGAAATGATCTTGAGGATTAGGTACTTTCACGATGTTTATAACGCCTGCAGTAAAACTTACTCGAAATCATCTTTGGTAGCACAGAAACCGGGAGGAGCGGACAATTCGGCTTTCGAAGTTACATTAAAACATAATTCGTATTGTTGGTCCAAACCCAGATAAGCATCCGACATAATGTAGCATGTGTAAATCTTTCGACCTGTAAAAGATATTGATGTTATAAAATCACATCAAATTAAGTATAATTATGTAAATGATTTTGCTACATTAATTAAATGCTTCTGCTTACCCTCGGTTTGCGGTGTTGTGATCAATAGCTGCTGTTGTGACTTTCTCTTTATACCGCCCATTCGTTTCAATGCTATTACGTCACGGTATTCGACATCACCGAGCACCATGAACCAACCTTCATCCTTTGGCTATTAAAAAGTCACCGATGTAAATGTTTGTCAATTAATGTTGATCCACAAATTAATACATTTATTACTACTGAATCTTGTCTTACCTTTGAAAATTTAGGTGCAAATACTTTATTGTCCTTTGGAAAATTCTTATTATGTCTGGTAAAACTCAGCAAAATCACTATTTCTTTCCCAGGTGGAACATCGAGATAGGTACGTTTACCATTTCTGCTTAAAGAAAATTCCAAGCACCGACCATCAAACTGTGTGCTGATACTTAGTGAAATCTCCGGAAGGCCACTTAGCACTTGGCACACCTGAGGATATCAATTTAGTCTCAATTTTAATAACGAGAAATGTTGTACCGTCGTACATGTACACTTTTTAAAATTACAGAAACCCTACCCTTTCTATCTGCTCAGAATCCAGCAGCCCTAAAGTTCTATAAATCAGTTCAGTGCTTCCTCTTGTTTTCATCTGAAGCAAAGGAAGCTGATCACAGTTAAATGCACGAATAAGTTCACGGGCAGCCATACCGTCCACATAAGGAAGACTGAGGAAGGGCTCGTCCTGTTGATAATCCAAAGTAAGTTTAAAATCTAAACACAATCTAATTTCTAAAACGTTTAGCAATTAAATACCTCCAACCAACGAGCTTGAACAATCATCTGAATAATATGGATGCAGTGCAGAGACGGAACGAGCCATCCATTTTCCGCACAAGCATCAATCATAGCCTGCAATATTCTTATAGCTTGGTCCAACACTGATTTTAAATCTGTGTAATAATCTGAACAAGGTAGCTGCAATCTTGAGAAATGACACTGAAGGAGTAAGTGTGCTTTAGTATGTGGAGAATTAAAGGTTCCAGCTGCCATCTCGATTGGACAACTCTTTGACAATTCCTCATTCAGCAGATCTTCATTGTGGCGAACTGGCAATTGGTCGTATTCATAAGCATCCGTCAGAACCACAAGCAAGTCTTTTAGTGAAAGGCTGGCGGACAATCTGTCTCGGAATAACTGCATTGTCTGATGTGACAGATAATAAAACGCAGCTATTCTCCCAAATGAGGTTGGCTCCACTGAACGGAGATCCTTACATTATATCAAATAAAATAAAATCCATTAAGACAACTGAATAAAGAATTTGGTTTGAATAAGTCTATCTAGAATAGAAAAAAAAATTGAATTACTTCCTGGACGTAAATGCATGATGCGTTTTCCAGTACACCGAAAGCACTTTTAATGAGGTTCGAAAGATACCGATTTGTGCTACCCATCTCACTGGAATCCAGATTGTAGTAGCTGGGGTTTTGGTGCAGTCTTCTGAAGAAATAGGTATACGTCAAATATTCTATCGCTTCTTGTGTGGATGATATCGTTCCTGCAACAATTTCAGCGTTCAAATGATCCGGGAGCACCTGAAGAAGTGAGCTCTCTACTGGAAAAGGTTCGTACAAAAACTTTTTGTAGAAGTTCTTCTTTTGATCGTGAACTAAAACAACAGCCACTCCGTTATTATCAAACTGGGGTCGACCAGCTCTTCCCATCATCTGAAGCACATCAGTAATTGGCATGTCCACATATCGATGGGATTTTCCGTCGAAATACTCTGTTCCTTTTATAACCACCAGGTGAGCAGGAAAGTTGACTCCCCAAGCAAGAGTTGCAGTAGCGATGAGCACTTGAATCTTCTGATTAACAAATAGTTCTTCAACTGTCTTTCTGTCGCTTTCCTGGAGACCGGCGTGATGTATGCCGATGCCAAAGGCGAGAGTTAGTTTCAAGTTCGGTTCCTTAATTCCTCCGATGATCAGGTCCATCTCATTTTCATCTAAGTGAAGCCACTGCTTTGGATTCCCTTCCCCGGCCAGATAAGCAATGAGATCCAAAGCTGTCAGTCGGGTTTGTCGTCTGGAAGAGACAAACACAAGCGCTGGCTGGCACGGGGAATACTCTTTAATTGCCTGGAATGTCGGTTTGTTCATGGTTGCCATTCTAGGGCAGTAGTGCTTTCCCGGAAATCCTTGGATATGAACTTGAATTGGAACAGGTCGCACCGACGGTCGAAAATTGTACAACCCCATAAACCCCTTTATTCCTAACCAATTTGCCAAATCGACCGCGTTGGCAAGGGCTGTCGATAATCCTATAACTCTCACTTGACGTTGTGTATGTCGGCTGATATAATTTGTTCGAGAAACAATTACTTCTAGCACTGGACCTCTGTCTTCGCCGAGTAAGTGTATTTCGTCGATAATTATCAGGCTGACATCCTACAAAAATCCAGTAATTTGTGTTAATAGAGATAGTATGAAAGTCTTTTTTAAATAAAAATTAAATTTGAAATTGTCGCCTATTTACCTGTACGTAACTTCGGGTCTGCCAACTTCGACTAATACCATCCCACTTCTCAGGAGTAGTGACGATCACATGAGCTTCTCGGATTGCTCGGATGTCTGGAGTCACGTCTCCAGTCAATTCCACAACCTTTCGACCCAGTCGATTGCCCAGTCTTTCCGTCCAGTCTACCATTCTTTCACGAACTAAAGCTTTCAATGGTGCAATGTAAACGACCTGTTCAAATACAGAACGGCATATAAAAATGAAATGCTCACTAGGAAAATTTCATGTAACAAAAACAAAAATTAGTACCTTCTTTCCTGGCTCTTCTTTAAACACTCGAAACATTGCAATTTCCGCACAAATAGTTTTTCCCGATCCGGTGGGAGCACCAACAAGACAATTGACATCGTGGTGGTAGAGGACGTGGAATATTTGGGTTTGAATTGGATTAAAGTATGAGATATACGAATAGAGTGCCTCAAATTCGGGTTGTTTTAAAGCTGTCACGGGTAATGGGTCCAGATTAAGAAGGTTTGTGTGAGGTGGATGTTGCTCCGGCAGAATAAGATGTTGGAACGACACAGGTACTGTATCACTAGCTCCTAAATATCTATCAGAAACTATGCGGATGAGGTACTGCGGAGGAAGAGGTTCCGAGATTGGTATCGTGAAGACAAGGTCTTGACGCTCATTCCGGAGAACCTGACGCTTCGTGATGATGAAGTACTCGTGGTGATACATGACGTTATTTACAGAGTCTTCAATCCAAATCCAAAAACTTTCCGAGACATTTCCATGAAACCTGTCATTCCAATTAAAGTTGGGCAGAATGGCCAATGATATCCTCAGCACTGTTCTGGTAATTGGTTGAATGTTAATGTTGACCTCGAGAGATGGAAACTCTTCAGCGCATCTCTTCACTGTGGCACCCATTTTCTTGTGGAAGATCCAAGCGCCTATATCATCAGCGGAAGTTTCTCGTAGAGTGTCGATTGAAATTCTCTTCTTTTCCAACTTTTCCACTATTTCTTGACTTAAAAGTCTATGTTGATAGAGGGGATGTGAATCGTACCACAATTGCTGATCTAACATTTTGCTAAATTCCAATAATCTGTTTGCTAAGAGTGGAATGTTTTCTCGAAGAACCATTTCGAAAAATCCTCTGCATATTCTTGACGCATTCTATAAATTCAAAATTAAATCATGTTTCTGCAATCCTAAATAAAACAAAATCTGTTCCTAAAATGAATTTTCAATTTCATTTTTTACCTGAATAACATACTGCATATCTGACTGCAAGGAAAAGCTACGAACTGAACCTCTCGAAATGTAAGTCTGGATTAAAATGTTCACCTTTCCATGAACATTTTCCGAACCTCCCCAGACTTTTAGGTAGCAGTACTCCCGTTTCAAAATGTCCAATTCATCCAACTCCTCATCTCTAACTTTGAGTTGGTCAAATTCACTGGATTTACAAATCATCATTAGAATCATGTCCGCACTCATCACTGGGCTAATAATTTCGTTGAATGTTTCAATTGTGTCGTATTTCACGTAAAAATGGCTGGCTGTTCGCCCAATATCTAAAATATTCCAAATCCAATAAAAATGAGATTATAATTCCAGAAATCAAAAGCAAAAAATTGTGACTACTTAAAAAATCATGAAAAATCATAAATTTTCTTTACCTGTAGAGTGTAAATACTCTGTACGCTCATCAAACCGAATCATTTTTGCTTTCTCTAAATTCCGAGCTGCCTCAACGATAAGGTCACGCCGCCGGACAGTAAGATTTGGATCTTCCATTGCATCCATGTATTGAGTGCCATACAATTGTGGATTACGTCTCATCCGGATGTACAAGTAGGTGTAAGTCAGCCATTCCACTGCCTCCTCAATATTCGTAACTGTTCCAAGTGCAACCTGAAATAACGTGAGGTTATTTGTATTTAAGAATGTTCAAAATCAAATCTAGTAGAATTTTTTAAAAAGAAATGTGTACCTCTGCATTAAGATTGTCGGCTAAAAATTTGATGAAGCTACTCTCAATTGGGAACTGGTTAGTCAGCAGAGATAAATAATGGGCGAGTTTATCATGAGTTGTGATGATTGTGCCATGACCTTCAGTATCAAATTGGGGTCTGCCAGCTCGACCGAAAATTTGAAGAACGTCCAGAATCCCAAGATCGACAAAACTTCCTCTGCTGGCGTCATAAATTTCGGTGCCTTTGATTACTACCGCATGAGCTGGTAAATTCACACCCCAAGCTAAAGTCGCCGTGCAGCATAAAACTCGAATCAACCCATCCGAAAATAACTTTTCAACTAAAGTACGGTCACTTCGCAGCATTCCAGCGTGATGAATGCAGAAACCGTTGCTGAACAATTCGGCCAACTTTTTGTTTCTTGACTTCTCTAAAGATTTCAGAGCTTTACCAAATTCTGAGTACGATTCGTCACCAGATTTCACTTTAAAGGTTTCGCTCTGACCGCTTTTTATGGCTTGCTCAATCAGTACTTCGGCCGTTTTCACTGTTGCGTTTCGAGCGTGAACAAACACCATGACCTGGAAAACAAATCAAGTTTTTAGAAATGTTTTTGCAACATTATGAGAGCACAACTTTCAGTTCCAGACTGGAACTTTCGGTACAATTTCCTACCTGATGTCCTTTCTGCACCATTTCGTAGACTTTGTCGTAACAGCACATATCCATCTGTCTATTTTGGTCGGAAATGCCAAGTGCTTTGACCCCAATAAAAGTTTGTCCCAGCGGCACAGGACGAAAACGCGAATCAAAGTAAAATAGACCCACCCTGGGATTGACTCTAAGAAATTGAGCAACATCTCGGTAATTTGGAAGCGTTGCTGATAACCCCACGATTCTAATCATTCTCTGCGAGGATTCAACCTAAAAATTAGCAAAAGTGAAAATTTAAAACAAACTGCATTGTCAAAACACTTTAAGCTTAACAACATTTACGGTAAGTGACTTACTAGTCTTAAAGTTCGAGCAACTAAAGATTCCACGACGGGACCTCGATCGCCATGTAGCAAATGAACTTCGTCGATAATGAGGAGCTTCACGATCTGCGTCAGCGCAACATCTCCAGTTGACTTGCGTGTCACGACATCCCATTTCTCTGGTGTCGTAACTAGCATCTGAGTGAGCATGATTTCTGACTTGCTGAGTTGCATGTCGCCCGTTAGTTCTCGAACCTGGATGCCCAGTGGAGCCAGTCTCTTAGAAAAGTTTGCAGTCATTTCTGCAGCCAAGGCCTTCATGGGAGCAACGTAGACAATCTTGAACTGATCTTTCTTTATGACATCGCCCTCCATATTGCTAAAAATACAGTGAAGGACAGCTAACAAGGCGATGTTCGTTTTACCGGCACCAGTGGGAGCACAGATCAGTAGATTTTCATTTGTCTTGTAAGCCGTTTCAAACACCAAAGACTGGATTCTATTCAATGTCTTCATTCCGCGGAAAACTTTCTGTGCAATTGGATCCAAAGAGGTAATCGGTAATAACGGCCTTCTAGCGACATGCTCTGGAACCATGGCTTTCATCGCTGGCATCGACACGGACTCGGACTCTTTCGTATCTTTTCTTGTAATATTGTCCGGTAGAACGATTTTCACTCCTGAAATGAATCCAGACTTTTGTTTGGCTTCGGCATAACTGTCATAAACATTTGGCAAATCCCCACCAGCCAGTTCCACACCAATCGCTGAGGCATCCGAGGTTGCCCGCACGGCTTGGGCATTTCTTTGCGACTGGATTTTAGATAGCATCGTTTCGCCAACTTTTAATTCCTCTTGTGGAACCAGGTCACTGATGAGTGAACCTCCAGTTTTATTCTTTTTCTTTTCTTCTCTACGGTACACTTTCTCCAGAAACTTTTCTTCTGCGGATTGAACTTTCACCCCTATAACGGGATTAGACAAGCTCTGAGCATTTTTAACTTGGTTTCGAACAGCCAACGACAGCGCTTCTTCCCGTATTAGTTGCTTTCTGATTGCATCTCGATTACTCAAAAGTTTCGTTATCAAATCCAACTGGTCGAATCCCAGCAGATCGAATAAATGCTCTTGAATCTCGTCTGAAGATTTCTCTGAATGAACGGTGCTAATAATGGCCTCCAAAATGTCTTCGTTTCCAACCAGGTTCAGTAGATACGTTTTGTCCCACGTTGGCTCATCTGACTCTGATGGAGTCAAATCCGGAAACGACACACTCTTTCCACCCTTTGAAGATCTTGCTCCACTTCTATTGGAAGGTCCCGCAGTGGGTTCCTCATCCATGCCGGAAGTGTCATTATTGGCGAACAGTTCCACAACTTTATCAGTCTTGGTTGCAGAGCCTGGACCTCCATAAGTTTCATCGTTCCATTTTAGCAGTTGACAATTCTCAAGAATTTTCTTCCATTCTGCGGCTACAGCCAGGACGCTGACTCCATCCAGGGGGATTTCCCCGAAGGGGAATAATTTGTCATCGTCCACCTCTCCGTTTGCTACCGCCATATTTTCTGAAATTGAAAATTAAAAATTAAATTTAAGTAAAAAGTTACAATCACAATATCACTCACAAATTCACAGTTCAGTCAGTTAACTTTCTTTTGTATTTACCATTTATTACCATTGATGTCTATTATATTTAACTAAAAACTAAATAAAGTTTTTAAAGTTAGCGAGGAACGTTTAAAAGTGACTCAGACGTTAATCAAAACGTCACATTTTCCAAGTAAAAACTCTGCTGGTGGCTGATGACGGCGATGACAAGACAGTGCTTTGACTTCAGGCAAAAAGAAACTTTTAAGCAGCTGCTTTTTCATCTGTCTGCCGGCACTTTTCTATTGCCCATTCAATTGACAGCCACTTGCTCTCTCGCTGTTCTTAACGTTATCGCTTTTGTGGATAGTCGCTCGCTAGTTGCAGCTTGCAGCTTTCATAGGCACATATTAAATGAATGAAATATAATTATGTAAATTGTAATGTAATAGTGGTGGCTGTATTTGTATATTTAAATACTTTGTAAGGTCACAAAGTTCATGTAGTATTAGTATCACTAATTGTGATCACAATTTAATAACATGTTACATTACAATTACACAAATGATTTTGTGAGACATCGCATCGCCAGCGCTTTGCAATGGACTCATCAGGCTCATGTCACATTGAAAAATTGAACATTGAAGCTGGCTTACTTTCTTTGTCTTTGCAATGAACTCTCGCAAAGTCGCAAGTAGAGCCGATTCGTTACTACGAAAGGAGAAAGCACAACAAAAGGTTTCCAGGCCTAAGTTTCCCTTTACCATTCCTTCATTGGAACAAATTGGAACATGGACATGGAGCATTCCTGTGTCTTGAGATGAAATGAGTGTAAAAATTCTTCCAATTCCATTCCATGACATGATAACCCTTCCATAATATTTTGTTATTTGTCACAGACAGGCTGCGTATATTGTATTGTAAATAATAATTTAATAGTTAAATATACATATATAAATGTTAATAAACGTTTAGTCAGCTAATTATATGATATTTTCATACAATATCAATCAATTAAAGTCATACTCTTATTATTGTCAATATTATGGACGGTGTCCAGCAGAGTAACTCGAATTCCAATTCTACCAGCAAAATGGAAACGACGGTGGTGGCGGAAGTTGCACAAACTCCTCCACAACCTGAGTTAGTGTCTGCAGGAACGCCAAAGGAAAACGGTGCTAGTGTTGGCGGCGGTGGTGTGGGTGATGAATCACTTACTTCTACAACGACTACCTCCCAAACGATGAACTTGATGAAGCCTGTAAAGAAGAAAGTGGAGCTGAAGCATCCCTCCAATCGAAATTGGCTCATTCATTTGCATTATGTGCGGCGAGAATTTAATACCTGCAAGCAGGTCATCTTCGAGGAACTCCTGCGATTCAATGGCATGTCAGAATATGCAAATTACATTTTGGTGAGTGAACAAACTGAATTTTGGGCAAGTAATTCTATTGTAATCAACTATGTGGAGCTATTTTAATTATGTGCTTCTAGGCGTTGATTTACCGAAGCGAGGGTAAAATGCAAGAATCTCTGGATAAGCTCCAAGTTTGCCACGAACTCGAGCCCACGAATGCCAACACCGTGAGACAAATCGCCCGATCATTGTAAATCAGCGAATAAATTGATCTTGTAAAATTTTCAATAAAATAATGAATTTAACAATGAGAAATCTTTCATTTCTTTTCTTGGAAGATTTCTTCTGGGAAGACATAAACTGGCCATTGATGCTTATCAGAAGGCCCAAGTATTAAATGAAGATTCCGACGCTGAGACACATTACAACATGGGCATGTGCTTTCTCTTCATGAAAGACCTGGACAAGGCTAAAGAGCACCTGAACCTTTCTCTGCAGTCCAGAGTGACCCACAGAACTTTTGAAGCCCTGGCTCAAATCGCGATAGCCAGAAGCAACATTCAAGAAGCTATCGCAATCTATGAAAAAGCCGTCAGAGTATTTCCGGAGAATGCAGATATTCTGAGCAATCTTGGAGTTCTCTACATGAAGGCTGGGAAGGATGACTCAGCTTTCTCCAAGCTTGGCACTGCCATAGCCTTTGACCCGTGGAATACAAAAGCAACTGTGGCGATGGCTTCAATGCTTCAAGTAGAAAAGCCTTTTTATGATTTTGTAGTTCTCTGAAATTAATGAAACTAATTGTAGTTAACTTGATTATTTAGACATATGATGATTACGACCAAGCTTTAGCCAAGTATAAGATTGTAATGAACACGATGCCAGATTCTGCTTCAGTCTGGAACAACATTGGAATGTGTTTCTTTGGGAAAAGAAAATACGTTGCTGTAAGACTTCCGGGATTAGTTCAACTTAATGGTGCATGGCCCATAATCTAACTAATTGTTCATGCTAATTGTAGGCTATCAGTTGCCTGAAACGAGCCTACTATCTTAGCCCATTTGACTGGAAGATTCTGCACAATCTTGGCCTGCTTCATTTACATATGCAACAGTACGCGTCAGCATTTCACTTTTTGACTGCTTCGATTAACCTGAAGCCTGACCAAAGCCACACGTTTATGCTTCTCGCAGGTACAATAGACGTTTTGGAATTCCAAGTAAAATGAAAGTTATAATTGAATATAGGGGTAAAAGTAAAAATGACACTATGAAATGAATTCGATAAAGTTGCGATAAGCCACTTGGACGATGTGGAATACGCTCAGCATGCCTATGACCAAGCGATTCGGCTGAACAATCAAATGTTAACCACCGATCCAATCAACCTGATGCTTAATTATGCAGTGTCACTGTTCAATCATAAAAAATTTTCGGAGTCACACCAGCGACTTGTGGATGTTTCTAGAATGATCGAGGGTGGGCACAGTGGAATAGTTATTGAAGAGGATGTATGTTAAACCTAAAACAAAATTCAAAATTGATTGCTTTCAAAAAAGTATTCCATCTCAATTGAAGCTCTGTTCTAAGTTTCTCTCATATATTTATTTTTAATACAGAGCAAGGAAATTTATCTTCGCGTGAAGACCGCTTTAAAACTAATGGAGTACACATTTCCCGAGGATGATAGTGATCAAACCACGGGAGGTCCAGGTCAAAGTGGAGGTGGGTCGCGCCCTCGAGCTCCAAGTACTGCTAGAGAAAATCATAGGAAGAAAGTGTTGACACAACAGTCGGAGGATCAGCATGCCATAGAAGATATGGACAGAGATCTCGTTTAATAAACTAGAATTGTAAACTTGTGATCCTATTTTTTTATTCCCGTTCACCGTTGGTTATTTATTATGTGGTACCTTGCTAATTTGGGTAATGATTTGAGCAATCATACTAAAGAAATCATGTAACGTAACTAAAAATACAATGCTAAAAAATGATTCTCTGAAGTATTATTGTATGACAAAAATGACAATTGACCTACGGTTTTATTCTCCCAATCAAAAATTTTGACGTAATAAAATATTCAAGCTTTGGATGTGAACAACCTGAACAGAACTTATGGACAAATTATTTTTATATAAATATTAGATTATAATGCGATATGGTATAATTAATTTGGTAATTAATGAGTTAGTCAGTCTCATTGCCATTCTGAGTGAATTTGTGTACAGATATTTTAAGAGATGTGAATTTTGTTTGTAACTATTTGTTTTACTATGTATATACATACGTAGTGGTGGTAGTAATAAGAGCTAGAGCTTCATTGTCGTCACATCCGGAGCTGCAGTGAAAGTGGAGTGAACATCATCCAAATGATGTGAATATGTACATACAAAACTGGAATGATGAATGACTACGAGAATATATATTGCAAGAATTGCAACTCTAGATGTTCTGACTGCAACTATCATAGACTTAATGACTTAATTCATGAATTGCACAAGAAGAACAGAACTGCTCCACAGGGTTTTATTCTCGCATGACTTTACTATATAGTAAAGGAACAAAGAAGTTTATTGACGTTTGTAAACCTAACAGTTTCCTTACTAAATAGTTTTAGTTTTCTTACAAACAAAATTCTCTTACTCCCCCAACACCCCGACTCCAGAGATATCTTTATGAGAATCGCCTGCAGACTACACATCCAACTTTGGTTCCATTCAGACAGATGCCGTAGGGCTTTATACATACTTTGCACTCCCTCAATACTTTCACGTGTTTATTAGGCAAACAAGGTAAAAGCAGTTTTGGTAAAATCATAAAAATCGTCCCATGAATTATACATTTTCCTGTGCTGGTAACATTTCCCTGAACTTACTACAATGTATGTAACAGTATTGCATAATATTATGGGGGATCTATTGATCGTGTTGCATTGCAAAAATGACAGAAGAATTCTTTCAGAGAAAAGTATTTTATTTTAGATAAGGTTTTCGCCCTACCTACGCGAAACAAAATACAAGCAAAAATTGGGTTCTTCAGCCTCATTGTTAGTGTTGCCTCAAGCAGAATCTTCGTGAAGAACAAGAAGAAAATAAGTTTTGGTGCTTTATGCAATATTATCCCATTATGATTTCCACATTGATCGCTTATCATCGCTATTTACTCTTTTTGGTGATACCAAACGAAACAAAATAAAAATTCAATTTTTAAAAGCAAAAGTTTTCTCATTATATCGACAATCAAATATGGCTTCTTTCATTTCGTAGGTTAAGTCTTTGTTGGTTTATTTGAGGAGAGCGAGGTGAAGTCGTGATTTTTATTTGATGTAATAAATCACATTTAGTTCACTCGCAAGATGTGGAATGTGAATGACATCAATTAACTTCCCAGGCTAAATAACAGTTAAATACGATATTAAAATGAAGAAAATATGTATTTGGAAAGCAACAAAGGCGATTTGATTGGATTGCTAGAAAAAAGAACCTTCGGGCTAAAAGTGCAGTGCAATAAGTGCGCGAACGTCACAGATGGGGGTGGGTGGGGACACTGGGCTGCTGCTATACTGCAACCCATGGTTATGAAGCACAATGTCAGAAGAATTTGGATTCGCATTTAAGAATGCAGCAGTCAATGAGCCGGCGGTCATTAATAATATCAAATCAACGGTTGCAGTAGAGTGAAATTGCAATGCCAATTCTATTCTAAGTTGAGTTTGAGCTGTTGCTAGATTTTGATGCGTTTGCGCCACTGAAACTGCCTGATAAATGAAATAATGTATGGGGATTAAGCGATTTTGTGATGTGACCATTTATGATGTGATGGAAGGTCAAAAGCAGAAAACGAGGTATGTAGTTATAAGTATGAATGATCAATAACCTAAGAGCTTTAACCAATGAATATTTTTATCTTGTTTGAAAAACCTTTGTTTAGATGAAAATGCTTTGTTGTTACGTAATGTAATGCCCTTAGTCTTTATCATTTGAGACTTTGCAAAGTGATCATGATCATACACGTTCTTTAAAACCTTTTAAAATGCGTTTCTTTGCCTTCTTTTCTGCTGAGATTTAAATTGCGGGCGGATGTAGGTAATGTAAAGTTGGTTTAATGGATGCGCTCATATTTTCCACCTAAGAAGATTGTCATCAAGAAGAGAAGAACAGAATGAATTGGTGAGCGAGTGCACGCAGTGCAAAAATCGGCAATCTGTTGACTCTGCCTCTGCCTAATCTTTAAACCGTGATATTAATACCTAAAATTATAAATGGAGATGACGGTAATTATTATAATGTGAATGACTTGACTGAGCAGACCAGCCTTGAACAGGGAGTGCAGAAATGAAGAAAGAAGTGAATGGATTATTGAGGCTAGATTTGTCCGTCAAGTCAGTCAGTAACAAAATAATACAATGCAATCTACCTATAGGCACTTAGGCACAAGTCGAGTCGGTTATGCAAAATATGAACAGTTTGTTTCCAAAGGCAAAAATGTTTATAATAACAATGCAAAAGAAAGAAGCATCGGCAACGACAGAATTTTGGTGTGTGGACTGTGGCGAGGCGAATTGTATTTAGTCACCATATTATAATACAAGCCTTGCATTATTGCTTATAGTAGTTACAATTTACAATAATGTCTTCTCTTCGCCGCATGCCCGTTCTCAACAAAGCATAGCGTTCGTTTATTACAAGCAA
This sequence comes from Cyphoderus albinus, assembly GCA_021029165.1. Classification (NCBI taxonomy): domain Eukaryota; kingdom Metazoa; phylum Arthropoda; class Collembola; order Entomobryomorpha; family Paronellidae; genus Cyphoderus; species Cyphoderus albinus. The sequence continues at coordinate 35,754 of VYYJ01000953.1, forward strand.
TGTACATGAACAAGTCACTCCTTTTTATTCCCATACAAAACTTTTACTGAAGTTATAACTTGCAACCAGTAAAGTTGTGGGACGAAACATGTAGCATGTGAATATGCGAGTGAATAACATTCTATTCACATAGTCAACAAGAGTCAACCGTTTTTCTCGATGTGCCATACAAAATGCTACACACGAGCCAGTGATCCTCCTGTGGATGGATGATAATAATGATATCCATGAAATTCAGGTATTTCATACTGTGAGCTCTCAGTCATTTGTTGGACTCATAGAAGTTCACCCTTACTTACTCAGCCAGCTCATAGCCGAGTAGCATTTGAATTCTTGCTTGCTGTCATTGTCGCTCATACTGGGAACGAACGAAACGAAGAGCGCAACAAGCTTTTTCTGTATGAATTCACTTCTCTGACAGTTTTAAAATATTATATCATATTATTATAAAAGAGGAGGTTTGTTTAGGCCAACTGAAATTTTTTCACAAAACAATGCCGAAGAAAAAAAGGTGTTCAACGATGTTGCAATAATAAAATTCTTCTCAAGTGAGCTCAGTGTGGTCCGATCCGATATTACGTTAAAATGTAATAATTCCCGTTAAATACAACTGGCCTTTTTGTTTCTTCTACGCAATAATTAACTATTGTATTATTTTAAACTGACATTAAAACAGTATCTAATCTGTCTTAATTTATCTTGTTTGTGATGTGATAAGTGTTGTGTATGAGTATATTAGTGTGATTATATGAGCTCATTTTTAAATGCGAATTAAATTAGTAGTAATATCATTATCTTTGTTCCATAGCCATCATTTTTATGGGAGTATGAAAAATTTTCATTCTTCCGTCTGACAGCGCATCATTGGGTTTGGCAAATAGTAGCAGCAACCGAAACCGAGTTTTTTTTAGTGAAGTGACTGTGAGTGAATGTACTCAAAAGGTATAAAAACTGCTTTGTGGTGAAGTGCGAGTGCGAGTTAAAGAGTCTATGAATTGAATTGTATCGTGAATAAATCAATCAACTTGATTCCAATAAGTCAAAATGGCACTTCACGACACTGTTGGAGTTGGGGACTTTGTCCTCCTCAATAACATAAACATGGCTAGCTTTAAAGATAACCTTGAAGTCAGGTAAGATTCCTCAAAACTCTATTAAAGCAGATCATTTCGTTCTTAAAATGCAAATTTTGTTTTCTGATTAAAATATAGAATAGAATATAAATGTCTAGTATTAAAATTTCACGTATAGGGTAAATTGACGTGTGTGTGATGAGATTAACACATACATAACATCATTTAACGACAATTGCAAAACCAGAATTCAGCTAAGCAAAAGCAACAAACGTAACAGCTGCAAGATAATTAATTTGGCAGTTTCCAGTGTCAGCTTCGCTTCCAGTTTAGTAGAACACAGTTTGCTCATTTTACTCGTCATGTCTATTTTTGGTGAATTTTTATTATAAATTCATACGACTCGAGTTTAGAGCTCACCACAAATTTATAAAACACGTATCGTGCAGTTTTGAACTTACTACATTGAATTCATCAACAGACAATTCTGTACATTTTCTGGTTCTCCATTTTGTGGCCACATTGTTTCCTTTTCTCCTGAAAACGCCAATTTTACATGATAATGAATGTCAGTGTACATTAGGTGGATGCAATATCGTGTCATGACATGATATGAGTATGACTAGAATATCTATTGAGGAAAATATCCAAGCTCAAGGCAGGGCAGATGCGACAAACATTATGCAAATAAGTTGAAAAATGAGTCATGAGAAACTTTAAAAACTTGCAATATTTTATTTTGTTTTTAGCAGTGAGAATTAAGTGTCTCTTTAAAAGATTATTAATGCCTAAAAGGTTTCATGCTGTTCGTAAATATCTTTGGATTAATATTATGACTATTTCTGCATGCAAGGTTAACAAATTAACTCCAATCGCAAATGCATGACAAAATTTTAAAGTACTTCCGTTAGGACCAGAAGCATCTAACTTAAAATGATATCACTGGACAATATTTATCATTTAATGTTTGTTTGCATTGAATTCTCTAACAAACAAGTTCTAGGTTAACAGCTATCAGTTAACAAACTTAAATGCTTTGACAATTAAAAACTACTAGTATGATACCGATACCTATCTTCAAACAATCCTCACCAAGGACGTCAACAACTATCTGAAATTAACACTCTTGGTCATTCTTTTTCGTTTGACTGGCTGAAGGTTTCAACAATATTTTGCGTGACAATGACAATGTCGCCAATAGACAGGTTTTAATTATTTTTGGATTTATGCTAACGTGGTAGAACTTGATACCATTTCATTCACCAAGGAAGACAGTTGACAATACAAAATTTTGCACAGCATTTAATTGTAAAAAGGCGTGGATGTATGCGGATGTTAGTTGTTTAGTAATCTTAACATTTTTATGACGTCTGCATATGTGCTGAAAACCAGATTTTGAACAGAATATTCCTTGAAGATGATCATCTTTTAACGCGTCCTTCACGGATAATGTTTAAAATTCAAGCTCACGCGTAACAGATTTTCACATGTTTAATTGTCAGTATTAAACTGCTTCTCACTTGCATTCTTCAGACCCCTGCCACTGCAGTGCGTGCCCATGAATTTTTGGCTGCATTGTAATATTGAATGGCTAAAATAACTGTGAATATTTATCGATACATTTATTTATCTATGAAGTAGGTATGCCTAGGTAATACGTTACAAGTCACATGATTCTTCATTGATTGATACACCGCATGATTGAAAAAAATAATTAATTTAGGTACCATCAACAATGCTTTGAGTAGCAAAGTTAACACAAGGTTAATTGGCTGTTTAGAAAGGAAGTGTATAAGAAAAAACCGTAACAAAAACTGCATACGTTGCTGGGAAAAATTGTAACGGCCAATCTTAGATTCACAATAGGTAAATATGGATTCCGACCAGATACATTCCGACGTCTCTCAGGAAGAGTGAAAAGAATCTTACCCCACATTGAAGAAAAAAAAATTATTGTATGGTATGAAATATTTCTTTTAAAACGTGCTTTCAGGTGCATGCTACCTTTTATAGAATATCTTCATTCAATAAAGGCCTTACATGTTGGTTGACTGACATATTATTACTTTACTTACCTACATCTACAAAGAGCTTTATTACCTACACATGTACATTTATTTTCTGGCCAGTCCAGACTCCTAACCGAAGTATGAAAGGAAGTTTAGGTTTATGCGATAAAGAGCTTATATAGCTTATATAGATGAGCTATAAGGTTCAGCTTCTTTGTTAAAAATAAATGTTTATTCGTAGCAAACTGAAATGAGAGACGACGATCATGGCACCACCATGAGATAAAACAACGGAAACTCAGGATAGATAATGAACTCGGTCAATAATGTATTTCTTTAGTGCATTAATGTAAACCAATTTTGGCTCATCTCATTGCTCTTTCCTTTCCTTAAAATTGTAAATCAAAAGAGCTGTTTCATAGGTTATGTTGGAGAATAAAAGTAAAATTCCCTATAGACTTTAATGTACATAAGTAATTTTTGGTCATTAATCGAATCGAATTCAATTCTCATCTAATTGAGGGACTCAACAAAATGAAAAGAGAAAGGCAATAACTTTTAATGTGCAGTTAATAGTAATAGTAATGAAATCTATCAGTGATGAGTGATGATGTAGCAAAAGCATTAACTTGACTTCACTTGGCGTGATATGACGACATGTTGTTGGTATTCGTTTGTTATCATCGTTCTATGAAATAATGATGACAGTAACATTGTTTTCCTACAATTTGTTTGAAAGTAACCCAAACGGAAATTCACTGATTTCGTCGTGTCGTCCATCAATCATTTGCAAATGAGAGGCTAACCTACATAGACTTCATCCACGCGAATACTACAATTTCCCCTAACTCATCCAATACACATTTTGTGCTTTCGGGGCGGAGTGAGACTCACCGCGTATTGAAAATTTGGGACAGTTCAACAAATCTGTAACTCAGACTGGTTTTTTGAGTAG
>VYYJ01000954.1:0-39783 GCA_021029165.1 Cyphoderus albinus
TACCCGTTGAGGGCGGCAACGGTGGCTCCATTCTTCCAGTTGAAGAGACCCCAATCGGAATCCTTCCAGTTAGGCCTCCTCAGAATAAGCTGCCAGGACGTGAACCAATCGCTGTACTTCCCATCGGCGGAGGAAACGATGCTTCAATCTTACCCGTTGAGGGCGGCAACGGTGGCTCCATTCTACCAGTCAACCCCCCTCAGAACAAACTGCCTGAGGTTGGAAATGGAATCTTACCCGTTGAAGGTGCAGACTGTGACAATTCAGAAAACCATATTCCTGACAATCAAATTATTTTCTAATTTGTCAAATTACATCAAAATGTAATCGTTTCTTAAATTGGACTTATATCCTATTAAATTGACTAATATTCAATAATAACAGCAATGACAATGATTGTCTATATCGATTACTTCTTTTTCATACACGCATGATATAATAAATAATAAGGAATCGTCACAATGCGATTCACAGTTACGATCATCATGTGCAGATTGGCTTTGCGAAACTCCCGTAGTGTTAAAAATGTAATAAAAACAAATGCAAAATGGTCTTCGTGTATTTGACAAAATTAATTTTTATTAATGCTTGCTTCAAGCAAGTTGCTTGCACTAATGGCTAATCATTATCTGACGGAATTTCTAATTGGACATATTTTAAACTGTGAAATTGTCAGTTCTTTATAAAAATGCAATTAGTCAATAATCCCTATTTTTTGCAAACTGTCATTTGTCGAAGAGTTTTATAAAAAATGATTTGAATTCATGCATCATGTTTTTATAACTAACCACCAATTATATATAATTGTTTGGGCAGCTGGAATCTTGCAGTTTCATTATTTTAGACTTAAGGGTTACATGCGTCAGTAATTTATGTTAAAAGGTTAGTAATTTGTGTCTCAAAACTACAGATGTCGAATTGACTCATATCTTCAAAACGTATTATTATGCTTGAACATCAAATTACAAAACTGTAAGATATCTAACGCCAGAGCAAGTTTTTTTTACTCAGTTCTCTTCCTCAGCATAAGTATTTTAAACCATAATAATTTCACCCTACCTAATCTGTGCCTTTGATACTTTGATCCATTATGCATTACAAAGAAATGAGTTACTGACTGATGAAGAAATTATTTCGAAAGGATGCGATATGGCATAAAACATTTTACATTAAAGTAATGCGCATTTAATGTCCAATGTGACATTGGCAATGTCTAACTCTTGAGAGTGAGAACGTCAAAAGCCAAATTTTCATATTTTGTGGCTTCAATTTGCAAAATATAGAAACGAGAACGAAAAAACCTATACCGTAAATCTCTGCTTTACAATTGGTATGAATCTATGCAATACGGAATTATTCGTTAGTTAAAAGCTTTAATATTTGACTGTTTAGTAAGTCTTTCAGAGATAACCAGTGAAACTAGCTCTAAAGAATTCCAGAAATGCTGAGGCAGTTCCCACTTTGCCATTTACAACTCATCAATATTTATAATAAAACGTCCTTTGCGCTAGAACTATTTTCTTAGGATCAGGTTTAGTCATGCTTTATCGTCTCAATGTAACCAACAACATATTTCCTTGTTCATATTATTTTATAATCCCCTAATTCTACGACGAGGAGCAAGCGTGGGAAAGGAGCAATAATTTCTGCTAATGGGAATCTTCAATAGGTTTTAGGAATCAGCAATTATAAACAGTAATATAATATTCTGATTTCAGTCTTTTTATAGTTTAATTCTAATGTCATTTGGGAGTTGAATGACGTAATTCTTTCATTTTTCTGACGCTCCTTCTCAATGTTTATAAAAACATAAGAGTCCAGAGAAATGTAAACTGGCTAAAAATTCTACGTAAAAATCACAATGAATCACAACAACGTAATAATAAAATAAGCACTTTCTTGAATGTCGTTTTTGCATTGATCTTCATCTACAAGCAGACCTACATATTATGTATACATATGTATCACATCACATATACCCACTTAAACCTAAATATAACTAAAGTGTATTGAAGACTACAGCCACAAAGTTCGAACGATGCGTAATAATTCATGACTTTAATTTTCCAGAATTGGCAATTTCTGCATGACCTACCCCTAACATCGTTGAAAATGGCCGTCTCAAATTCAAAGAAGTGGTAAATGAATTCCCTTCATGGTACGGTAAATAAAATAAAATAAAATACCTATAATACTATACCTATGTATGTCCTCTCTTTCATTTAATAATATAAACGGCGCATACGATTAATAAAATGGTGATCTCTTACTCCTGTTAAAGGTAGCTGCTAATATGGCAGATACTCCTATAACACCCTTACGAGTCAATTTTTAACCCTGTTATTGTAAAATATTATTTGTAACTTGCCGACAGTTTTTCCCAAACTACATTGTTTGTAAACGGCGAACCTATCCACAGTCAGATTTGTGGTTTAAAATTGGTACATGACTCTTATCTGCCGCTTGAAGTTGACAAAGATTAAAATTAATGTACTCGTGGTGTCCACGGGATTGTTTGCTTTTCTGTTTTTATCAATCATAAGGCTAGCAAGAACAGGCATTGGATGTGTGAATTTCAATATTAATGCTTCTAAGTAAAAGACATGTAATTGTTACCACATATCACAATTCTTTTTGTAATAAGATACTAAATTCATACTAAAAACAAGAGGCGTGTAGTGTTACTAAACACAGCGGTTTTTATAATTATTTATGAAGATGTTCAGCTAAAGTCGCAAATAAACTAAACCTGTTCCTTCAACCAACCCAATGCCAATACCATCATCACTTCACTTTGAGATGTGCAATGTAAAATTGCATATCTACAGATAAGAGTAAACAAAAGCTGTGGAGGTAATCAGAGTTGACACTGTTGGCTGGAGACGGCTTGCATGAAATCATGGGACATGATGAACTTCACTTTCATTCCGAAGTAATATCAGATCAGAGAAGATGAGATTCCACAGCGGGTTTTATATGCTACTGATGCACTGATGTGACATCAATTTGTGATACGCATACCTATACAATTATTTTTAAATTGTGTTTTTTCTTACTTTCACTACAAAAAGAGTTTATCATCAATTTCGTAAAAATAAATTGTGTGTCAGTATTGTGCGAGATCCAAAAGTCAGCAAGTGTCAGTGTGAAGTCTTTTTGATTATATACTAAATATGTAGTGCATTTTTGACATGTAAAATGATTGATAAGGAGTTTAAACAAGATTTAGATTTAACATATCCCAGCTAATTCCAATTCCGACGAGCTGAATATGCAGAAAACGTAACACGTTTGTTTGTATTTACGCCTCCACAAATTCCTGCAAGTTGCACCACTATACCCGTGTTATTGACAACTCATATCATAATATCGGGTTAGACTGAGATGCTTTAACGTATCAAAATTATGAACACAAACTAGAAATTTCGGTGATATTATTTAGCTAAAGTTTTGGTTTTGATATCTAGTTAATTTGATACAAGTAGAGACGTAAATAAATTTAATGTTCATATGAAACAGAAGTTACAGGAGAGGTGTATACATACATTGTTTTATTATTTAGTTGCTACAATAGAACTGTGCTAATGAAACTTTTTGTGCCCGAATTGGAATTTATGCTCTAATTTCTGGCTGTTAAGTACTGCGCAATTTATCAGAACTCATTCACAATATTGTCGTCAACCAGCCGGCAAGCTACGAAGTGGAACATGTCATTACAAGGTGCATACAAAAAAATTAAAGAGTGGACATCAACAAAGCCTCCAATCAAGCGACTTGCAACTCAGGATCAGCTTTCAAAAATGGAAATTGAGTATTACACAATCGCATTTTACTTTCACTTTAGATAAATACAACTATATTTTAGGCTGCTACATGGAATGATTGATTATATTGGTAAAATTAAGTAAAACATTTTCATTTCGTTTCCTGAAAAGATTCCACAATTGCGTTTTCGTCTACAAGCTGAAGCACATTGAAACTCAGGCGAGCAAATATAAAAGGAGGAAAGTGGCCAAAAACCTTGGATATTCTTTTCGTTCCTTGCGGAACTCTTTCGGGGATGCTCATTGTGAAATGTATTACGTTTTTCATTTTTGTTTTTCTCTTTTAGTGGTGGTTTAACTTAATATATGTAATAGGTATGTTCGTTATTTATCTACACTTCTAGGTTTGAAAAATGTATATTTAACCCTTCGGATCGGTTCATTGTTAAAGAACACATCTCAAACTTGGAAACAGTGAAAATTCGGTTAGTGTACTATACTTTAAACATTAAACAACTAACAACTTGTTAATTATCTCATTTGTCTCAAAACGCCCCAAAACAAAATACATCCCTAATTCTGTACACTCTAAACATATTTACCACTAACATAACAGTATATAATTACTAATTAGTGAGATGGTGAAACAAGCTTAAACAGTATTAAACAATATTTGATTCTTAAGTAAACTACATACATACTTTAAACAAATAAAAACAAATCATATTTAGCAGTACACATTATAAAATCATCAGATTATTCAACAAGTATTTGTTCTAACTTAATTAGACGCTCCTTCCTTCTACCCCGTTGATTCAAATTAAACCTTCAGATACTTTATAAATATTATAGTCACTGGCAATGAAAACTTGAAAACGAATTTTGAAGACACTGGTCAAACAATAGACTTCACAATTTCTGTCAAATGTTGTAGGTTCATTGACTGCCGTTTCCTCCGTCGGGACAATAAAGTTAATGAGAAACTTCGTCGATGTTGGAGAAACTACAAGGGTAACATCATCCGATTCAACTTATTTCCAGGTACGAAAAATTGCCAATAAAATACTACATAATGTCTATATCCAATGTTGTGGATATTTTAATAAATCGATTATTTACTGATATTGGAACCTTATGAAACAGGGCACTTCCAAGTTGAGCAAGAAGTGATTAGACTAAAGGATCTACCCTCTGCAATTGAATTCATGATTGAGGAAACAGAAATTGGAGACCTGCAGCAATGACATTTACTTCACACAAAATCAATTTACTTTAGCCATAAACTTTATTATTAGCTATAAATAAATAGCTTTTCTGAGCTTACTCTATCTTCCTGTAATGTACAATTTAAGCACAAACATTAAGAAGTAATTTAGACCCACGAGATTTATACACCTTTTATAATATGAAAGGTTTCAATTGTTTAGTACTAAGTATTTGTTCACTAAAAATATATAGCTTACATTGTTCATTTTTAATACCTACCTACTCAAAGTTTTCAAATTCCAATACCTCCAGTTTTTTTTGTTAAGGATGCTGGAAATTTTTTATGTCTGTAATGTATAGTACAATGTGGTGACAACTGCAAACTGCAAATAAAGTGTTCTAGGAATTCAATATTCAATGTCAAAACTACTTAAAGTAGATTTTATTAAGGTATGGTTTCGGTTTACTAGTTTCCTCTTTGTTTAGAGAAGCTGAGCAGTAAAATTATTATCCTTAAAATGGACTGTTTATGAGTGTACGCAACAAACAAAACAACCCTATTAAAAACTAGCTAATAACCTGGCATGGGAAACTTTATCCAAGATTTCCTTTACTTAATAACATACACAGACAATAGGCAAAGATCTAGTTTCTTAAAAAGAGCATACTGTCATTCTCATTTTGGTTTTCTAATTTATCCATTACTGCTCCGACGTGTGAACATTTCAACACAGTATCCGGAAAACCTGTTCCAGTTTCAAAAACAACTAACTAGTCTACTATACATACCACAATATATAATGCAGAAGATATCGTCAATAATGAAAAAACTGGAATTCCATTTTCCTCATTGCACAAGTATGAAAACGCCAAATAATACGTCACCTACTTTTAGTTTAAAAATTATGTGCTAGCCATACGCACATCTTTCCGTTCACAGTTTTACAATTGCAATTTTGTACTGTAAATCACTCAATCGTTTAAGCAAAATGGAATCTAAGAAGGTGAGTCAAAATTACTGAAAGTCATTTAGTTAATTAAATTGCTTTACATATGTGTCGGTTGAAGGTTTAAAGCAGACATAATGGAAGAGATATTTCGCAAGCTGCAAGTTCCATCGATATTTCTAGAAAAATTGTTCTAATTTGTCTTGCAAATAGTGACCTATTGTTGTTTGAGAAAAGCAGACCTCTATGTCATTTACTTACGATTATTAGTTTAAATGTTAGTTTGTCAGATAACACAGAATGTGAATTTTTTGAGATGAAGCCAGGATGCTGGAATACGACATCTCTCCAATTTGTAGTTGTATTGCAATTCATTAGCAGTTTTATAGATAAATCTCAACATCAAACTTTGACAAAGTTAATCAGCGTGTTAACAATTTTAAAAAAGTAAATAATACATGCGAGCTCTTCCTCCAAACGATGATTATACTTTAGGTGAAATAACGATTCATGATTCCATTTCTTAATTGCAAAGCAAATGCAACTGTATGCATATGTCTTATTCTCACTGTCTTACTAGCAACTTAACTGTACCTTCTATTGTGAAATTCCTTTAAATCTTATAATATTCGTTTTGACTGTAGAAAAGATTATTTTGCTTCAAAATGGTATCAAATTTTGGCTACATTCGACAAGTCTCCGGGATTCTGAAAAGTGTGACAATTGTAAGTTGATTTAATGATATGGTGCTGACATACCTTTACGTTACCAAATTTAATCTAGACCGGCTATTCAAAAATTGACATGATTCTAATTGACAGGTTTTATTAGCGGCAGTATTTGTCTTAGCATGTGTGGCCATTCTTGGTTCTGAATATACAAAAAACAAAGATGATTTTACACATCTCACAGGAGGCAAATCTGTTAATCTATGGAGAGAAATATTTCTTCTAGTCGCTTCAGTAATCTGCTTAATCGTCTCTACAATCGGCCTCCTTGCACACCTCATCCGCAAAGACGTTTATTGGAACCGAATGACAGCAATTTATGTACGTGACAATAAATTATAAATGATAAAAGTATCTAAATGTATGTATAATAAAATTCTGCACTTTATTAAAATTTAATTTTTGGAATAAATATTGCACAATATTTTAAATGTTATTCATTTTTATGAATATGTAACATTTCAGGATTTCTTGTATCATGTTGCTGCATTCCTTCTCCTGGGTTCGTCAGGAATTCTTACAGCTGTATCGGCAGTCGAAATTTTTGATATCAAATGCACAAGTAACAACGGTTGTCAAAAGTTTGAACTTAAACTACTGGCTGGCGTAAGTTAACAATGACAAAGTAAATTCATTTTATCGTAATCTTATCCTCATGCAATAGCTAATTATTTTTTTAAAAATAAATCTTGTGACAATCTTGCAGGGTTTAGCAATGATCAGTGCTCTTCTCTGTGGTATAATAGGTTCGGTGGTTCTCACCAATAGAAAAGGGGTTGAAAGAGACAGTCTTCTTGACAATTAGTAAGGACTTTAACATTACACTAACACTACATAACACTTAAACCTTAATGTCTTTCACATTATTCTGATTATGTAAATTACACAAAAGCAAATGACAAGTTTAGTAAAAATGGAATTTGTAAATAAATTGGTTTAAATCTACATGAGTAGGTAAAATGATTGACTACGACAAGTGACTATCTTCTCACCGTTGTAATTCACAACTTTAAGTATGTAATAACCTCTATCCAAAACTACAATATGTATTGGATTGATTTTTGATAATTAATTTTGAATTGAGTTCAAGTAGTTCAACTAACCATGTAAACATTCAATCGATAAAAATTCATAAAATAATAAGATCTATGAGTAGTTCACTTGGCCATTGTTGTATGTGCGGGTAATATTTCTATCGGGCGTTGCAAATGATTTGGGATTTCCCATTTAAACTCTGCAGCCTAAAAAGAGAAATGTATCAAATTTACACAGACAATTCACTATAAGAACTTAAAAGGATTTGATTTATAAATTTGTAATAACTCACATCGTTGAGTTTACAAAAATCATGGAGTCCAGTCAGTAAAGTCAGATACTGACCATTCTGCTTGGTCATTTTGCTATATATATATGGTTCCAACCACATCATAATTATATCGTCGAGGACTTTTCGAACATTATGCTCCAAATGTCCTTCTCGGAGTTTTTTGGCAGTAAATTGTTCTTTCCAATTTAACACAGCTTCATACTGTTCGGTTGAAAAGAAATCTGTTGATCTGTCAAGTTGCTTGAGACGCCTGGATTCTTTGTGGATAGTTACTATGTGCTCGTACTGTCTTGTTGTCGCAATTATGAAGAGGTTGTTAGCCTTCATGTCCCACGAGTTATAAAGTAAACTCTCCAACTCCTTTTTCTCACGCAGCTTAACTTTTGCGAAATCAGACTTTATAATAGATAAATCTGTTGTACGATCGGAGGGCAAAATATCTGTAAAAAACACAATTATTGTAAGCAACAGTAACATATTCGTTATTAGAATGGATGACAAAATCATGTTCAACATACATTTCATTTTTCGTGTTGAAGTTGGGTTAATGTGCGGTAAGTGTTCGCTATCGGCATCTAAACAAATATAAATAAATATGGTAATGCATAAATACATATGTTGAAAATAAATTAGGAAATTAGGAATTTTTGAATGATAAAGAAAAATCAATTCACCTGTTGAAGTAGACGATCTAGTGCCATTAGGAGAATGCAAATTTTCCGCGGCTTTTCCATCTAGTTTAGGAATAAAATATTTCAAATTTACAGTAGGATTTACTTTTCATTAAAAATCAATGAGAAAAAACAGATATTAGTAAATAAAGTGTAACAATTTAAGCAATTTTACAAATCTTAGTACCTTTGGATGCGAAATCACGGCCTGGAGAACGAATTTCCATTTTCTTTCTCCTGCTACTATACCATAGCTGTATGAAGATTTAAATTACGACATTGCTTATTAATAATGTAAGTACGTATTTTATCTTTCAGCCTGGCAAACAAACTAAAAACTAACCTCTAATCTTTAAATAAATGCTATCGTTTATTCTTATCGTTTTGGATTCTATTATAATACCTTGACTTTCGAAACGCTCAAACCACTCTTTTCTGCAATGGCAAAATATTCTGAAGACTTTGGATATGGGTTCCGCTGAAACTCCTCAATCGATAATTCAATTGTGTGCTTTTTCGTTCGGGTTCGGGGCCTTTGAGGAGAAGGGCCAGGTTGCGGTCCAACTACGTCAAGGCGGGGTTTCGAATTGGATAAATTACTTGGGTTTGGCACAGATAGCTTCTTTTTAGCTTGATTTTCAGGTGGGGTCTTTTGCGCTTGAACTGTTCTCTGAATCTTTTCCTGAATTTCGTTGTTAATTATTGCACTGGAAGTGTCCTGAGTATTATAAAATAATGTTAATATTTGGTACTCGTACTAGTATGTAGTAAAATGAAAATCCAACGGATTGCTTCTATTACTTAAGACAATACACTGAAAGAGAAATTCTTACCCGATGCACAACCCTGAGAATTTGCTTGATTCCGTTGTCATAATAGTGATGGACACGCTTGTCATCATGTGACCCGGCAGACGAACGAGACTGGCCTGTCGATTTGGCATCTGTTGTGACGGTGGAACTTGCAGGTACTTCCGGCTCCAGCCTAGGAGCTCTGCGCAAATTAAGGGTATCCAAAAGTGAAGTTTCTGGTATCTCAAAACTCGCTTTCTCTAAAACTGGAGGGCCTGCTTGAGACTGAGATGAAGGTGACCCAGGCTCGAGTCTGCGCTTCTTGACGGGAAGGTTAGACTCCCTATCCTTGTCGTCCCTATCCTTGGTCAAATCTATCACCTCGGGTTCTGGTTTATGGGTTGGACCACCCATCTTGTCACTGAAACACAAAAAAAATCAAAGTTTGTATAATCAAAATTAATATTATAATTCAGTTTTATAGTTTCTCTCCCAAACGTCAGCTATCACAATATAATGCACACAAGTAACGCAGGTTCAAATAATTACGTTCGGAACTGAGCGAAACTGGAACTGTTCGTCCGGCTCATTCTTTTATAAATTAGAGTACACGGTAACAGCAGCTTCCTCTTTTAATTTGGTGCATGTGCTTTAAAACGGCTTCAAGTAAAGCCACGAAATTTTCTGCATCACTTATTCCTTTTGTCAGTTTTGTTGTCACTGCTGCCAGTATTGTATATTTTTTAATAAATTAGTTACTGCTGACCTTGAACTTCTGAAGCAGAATACCCGACGAAACGAAAACTGAATAACTGAAATCTTGGTCTTGTGATATCAAAAATTGTAAATTAAACAAATCACACATATACGCTAAATTCATGAACGTTATCTGTAGAAGTGTTTCGATTTTATGTAAAGGCACTTTAAAAAGTTTGTTTTGCATTCCAAAAAGCTTGTTTACTTTTTCAATTGTAAATTATTTTACATTTACGAGAATGAGAATAAAAACTAAAACACGTAGATTTAGAGAAAAGAAAAATGTGAATGTGAATTGTATGCCTGGACAGTTGCAGCACTGGATGTATGGATGATGAATTGATGATGGAGATGGAGGATGCGGATCGAGTAAGTAAACGAAATAAACGAAATAAACTGTAACCACCGTTTGTACAAGGAATCACATGAATAAGGATTGAGCACTTCTATTCTATTGAGAGCACAGTAGTGTTTTAAATTATGTGTAAAACACTGTGGTCTCTGTGTGACTCACACAGTGTGAGGGAATAGTACATAGTTGTTTGTACATTGTAAATACTTACTAAATGCATCCAAATTAAAATATGTATGCATATTGCGTAGGTAAGGAAAGGTATAAACAAATTGCTGGGATTGTCAAGAAGACAGTATACATACACCGGCCCGTAAGGCCTACTAGGATGTTATCGTTATCCAAATATACCCCACCACGTACCTAGTAATTGTGGTATACTATAGTAGAAATATACATTTATATATTACATAACGCTGCCTTCAAATTAAAACAAAATTGAACTGTTAGTATTCAAATAGGTCAATTCATCCAGGACTTGGTTTTATAAGTCATTCTTGTGAATCATGAATCATACGAATGCCTGCAATGCATCTAACATATACATAATAAAAACGTTTGCTGCGTTCCGTTATTTCATCCAACCTACTTTTTATTCTTCAGAAACTCGCTTTGCCCCTTAGAAAGTGTAAATGCTCAATTGGTTGAGTAAGGCTGTCTGTCTGTGTCAATGACACAGTGTCATGTCGTGTCATGTCACAGTCTATGACTCACAGTCACAGACAATAATTTCTCTTCATATGATATAAATAAGTATACATCCAGTTGAAACTTATTGCAATAATATATGTAATTCACATCACAAAGCTAACCATCATGCAATTCAAACGACATTTGAGGAGATGCAACATGCAACAACGTTTTTGCTTTTGCGTGGCTTAAACTCATGAATTCATGAATTTCATGAAAATCATTTGTAGAAATGTGCATGTGATATTTGCTCATCATATCAGTACATTTGATTCGTTCTGTGGAATCGTAGAGTAATGATAATATTTCTGAAGATTTTACACATTCAGTTAAAAGACTTGGTTTTAAATAAAAAACATCATCACATTTGGAAATTTTAAGAATGCAAGAAAGTGTGCTACTTATGCTTTGTAGCATTTCATTATTATTGTGGAATTATCCGGTGGAATCACAAGACGACATTCAGAATGCATACATCGATATCCAAAATCAAATCACTGATCTTCGGAATAATTTTGGTAAGCTTTTATTTACCTTTAATATGTAATTACGTTTGGTTTTAACCGTTTGGATTTTTAATTCATTCTTATCACAGGATATATTCAATCCGATCTGAACAGCATTGCTGCAGAATTGGACAGATTTTCTCAAAGTCAAGACCAAACCGCAAATTTCGACGCTAACATGATTAGTAAATTGTATACAATGCAGGAGAAGCGCGGCAAGGACTTGGTCAAACTGAATGACGCGAAGAATAAATGGAAAAGCAATTTCGGAGTCATTAACAAAACTTTCGAAGGCATGAAAAATAAAATGGTTTTTGTCAAAGTTCGTCCTTGACTTTCTCAGACGAGAACTAATCTTTGATCACTGCTACCTAGACTCATTGGTGATTGTAGGTCATTGAAGGTTTAAGTTGAAATAAAGTATTTCTGGTTTGAGATTGAATGTTGAAAACCCGAAATGTGTACCAAGTCGGTATTACCAACTATCTATATTAGTTAATCATTCACAGCATAATACCGTAATGGTTGACTCATCAGAGTATGTACTAAAAAACAAACCGACCAAAAAAAAGAATGGCCCACCAATTACCTGCATGAAAGCCAGAATATTTTTCATTCCAGCCTTAAAAGCGTTATAAAGTTAAACTAAAACCTTTTTTAACTACTTTTGACTATTTATAAAAATCTTTTCATAAATATTTACCATCAACAACTTCCTCATTCATATGCCATGCCGGTGCCGGTAACTGAAAATTAACAAACAGTTTTGTTGTGTCACGTCATACTTCCGGGATGAAGTTTACTACATATATACTTACTATATAATGCCAAGCAAAAATTAAATGGATGCATTGTTGATAAAATCAATCGACAGCTTAATCGACTTGTGTGCTTATTTGAAGCAAATGAGACAGATCATGCAAATATCAAAGAGGAAATATTTCCCATGCAAAGGTACGCCTTTCAATTTGTTATATTGTCGCCACTACCTGCTGATTTAAGTCTTTGTTAATCGCTGCATAAGAATAACTATTATAAACCTAGCGTCATATCAGATTTTGATTTTATGCTGATTGCTGATTGACATTGTTAGACAGCTTCTGTATTTCGGATAGTCAAACCGGAATTAATTTCGAATGTCAAGATGGATCGACATCAGCTTATCTACACACTTTTGATTATTTTCAATTTATACATTTTAACCCATGGACAAGAGGTAAACTTCATAATTTCATCAATTGCATTTGTAATCTTTATCTTTACAGTGTAAGGGTTAATTAAATGGGCATTTTTAACTTCTTCACAGGATGTTACAAAAGAAATGTTCGACTTATTGCAAGCTGAAATAAATGAACTGTATCAACAGTTAAGTAAGTTTGTTGTTTAATGATTCAAAAGGTGTTTGTTAAAATTGTAGTTACATAAATACACCAAAATCAACCACTAAATATAAATAGAATAGTTATGTTATAATTCAAATAAAAATATTTGCTTGTAACATTTTCATTCTATATTTAATTTAAAGATTCATTTACCTGTAATTATATTATTTATAATTTTTTTCCCTTCTCCATCACTTATATTTACACCCTTACTTACAGATATCCTTCAAGCTGAGGTTCAGGCTTTAGTTACAAGGGTGCAAAACTTGGAGTCGGTATCGGGAGCTGTCGGCAATATTGAATTGGCAGAACTTCAGGCTTTGATTGAGGCTTCCAATAAGCAGGAGGAGGACATTACTAAATTATTTCATACTAATGGAATTTGGCAGCAAAATTTTAAAGTGATCAACAACACTTTCGGAAGATTACGAAAAGTTGTAGTATTTGCGGTACCTGCTCTGAATGCTCCTGTGGTTCCAATGAGAGTTGTGCGGATTCTGCCTATGATTAATGAAAGGAATAATGTAACCATACCTAGATCAAGAACACTTTTACTTTCGACAACAGCAATTCCTGCGATGTCCACTATTCGGCCTAGACCTAGACCGCAAAAAAATGGCTAAAGCATTCAATTTTATATTCGTGTCTCAAAATCGTCTTTTATGATAACAACGCGTAACAAAAAATCGTAAAATTCTATTTTAATACATAACTAAAAATGAATGGAATAAAATTCAAATCAGGAAGCTAATTTATTGCGCGTTTAGTGAAAAATTATTTTGCTTACCAGCATATCCAGTGTTTGTTTAGAATGTAACCCAGCTTGATTTATCAATACTAACATAATGTCATAAATAGGCTACAAGCTACAATATTGTTTAAAAACTTATCTGGTAAATGTTTTTATACAGAGATTACAGAAATTCACAGAATTGTCATCTTCAAGGAATGGACCGATCGACCTATATCAGAGAGAATCTTACTTTATCTTGCATATACACACAACATCTTATAATTCACATTGGCAGCAGCTTAGCTTTAGCTTACTATAAGCTATAGGAAAGCAACAAAGTCGACCTTGATATCTATTTACCTTCGCACCACATGGAACAGTAAAAGTGTTACGCAGAATTACATACATTCATACCATTTATTTCGTTGATGTAACTTTTATTTTAATAATTCATCATTGGCTATTCATTCTCAATCTACTATTATGTGTGCAATGTAATTTTAATACGCTTTGAATTTTGTTCAGCAAAATTGTTTTGATTAATTATTTGGTACATGTAAGAATGTCAAGATCTCTCTCAAAAATGTTAGCCCGTGTTTTTGTTATGAAGCGACCTTTCCAAGGTCTTCCAAAACTTGATGATTTTGAGATTGTGGAAGAAAAATTACCCGAACAATTAAACGATGGAGGCAAGTAAAATAATGATTCTTAATACTATATTTTCAATACTTCATATTGGAAGTCGTTGTCGCTAACAAACAATTATATCTAAATTGCAACTGATACGCAACTTTCCAGAACTTGTTTTTATTACAGAAATTCTAGCCAAAGCCGAATGGCTCACAGTGTAAGTAATCTACTCCATAATACTCCATACGTATGTATTAGTTTATAAACATTAATTAAATAAGTAAATGAATTTTTATAGGGACCCGTACATGCGCCTTAGAAGTGTGCCTGGAAATCCTTTGCCGGGTGGTCAAGTGGCGAGGTTGCTGTTACTTTTACTGCCAATAATGAAATCTCTCTGATTGATTGCGCATCATGTTTTATATGTTGCATTATGTATGTAACCTTTGCTTTTAAATTAAGAGTTCTGAAAAGTCGCAACTCCGAGTTCCCCGAAGGTAGTCAAGTTTGTGGATTCTTCGGATGGAGGGATTTGACAATTTATAAGCCTGACCCAAATGGAAAAAGGAGTTACAATACCATTACGGCTATGCCAGACATGAAGGTACCTACACTGATATCACTGAATAAGTCGGAAATGAGTAGGAAACTAGAGCTTCTTCTTAAAATGTCTCATTGTAAAGGGTCTTCCAGATTCGTACGCCTTAGGGGTAATTGGTATGCCTGGGAATACAGGTTATTTCGGGCTCCTTGAAGTATGCCAACCAAAACCTGGTGAAACGCTCGTTGTAACAGCGGCTGCTGGAGCTGTTGGAAGTACAGTGGGGCAAATTGGAAAAATAAAAGGTAAAAAGCTTTAGATCGTCATAATTTGCTTTTTATCAGAACGCCACTTTCGATTAACCTACAAAATTATGAAGGTTGCAGAGTAATTGGGTTCGCTGGCTCGGATGAAAAGGTAAAATGGCTACAAGACGAATTGGGATTTGACGTGGCAATAAATTACAAAAAAGTGACAAGCCTGGATGCTGTCTTTAAAGAGCATGCTCCAAATGGAATAGATTGCTACTTTGACAATGTAATTAATTACTGTATAACATTTTGCAAATAATGATGCTTGCATGCAATTTTTTTATGTCAAGCTAATTATTCTAAATTAATTTGTAGGTTGCAGGAGATTTCAATTACCACGTTGTCAGAAACATGAATCCACACGGTAGAATTGCACAGTGTGGCTCCATATCTGAGTATAACGATGACAGGTCAAGCATTCCTAAAGGTTGCATTAAATCATTCATAAAAATGTTTCGAATTTGATGTTCCTATAAGCTTCACAGCAGGGATTCATGCAAAATGAAATGACACAGGATAATTTCCTCTCATAGTTCCGTTTGACTATCCCACATTCCGAATTCGAAGGGTTAAAATGGAAGGCTTCCAAGTCAGTCAGTTTGATGATCGGTGGTTCGAAGGAATAAATCAGATCAGAGACTGGATTTTGGAGGTTTGTTTGTTATCAACAACGAAGTTTCTTTTTTGATATTGATGTTTTAAACCAATGATTAAACATTAAACTTTTTCATTGTTTAAAAGGGCAAAATTAAAGTCCAAGAAACAATTACGAATGGATTTGAAAATATGCCACAAGCTTTCATCGATATGCTTCAAGGAAAAAATACTGGCAAGCAAGTAATAAAAGTATAATGTACGAGGGCAACATACTAACACCCAATGAAATTGGTTCAACCGGAACTAGTACTAACATAATTAACTGAATAAAAGATGTGCCTTACTCAAGCATACTGTCGTTATAAAATGTCTATTACAATTTACAATCAACAAAGTTTCATTTCAACACAACACCACTAAATAAAATGTGACGAAATCAAAAGACGAAAGGAAGTGTATTTATAAACCGTTCGTGAAGACTTTATTTTCCAACAAAATAAAAACTGAAATAAGATTACATGAAATATGTCTTCGGACGAACATGAGAGAAACGTGGCAAAGTTCTCTTCTGCTCGATTCTCTTGGGCAGGGGGAAACGAAGTTTCGATTCGTGGAACTGCTTCACTTGAGGTCTACGGCACTTTGATGCTTGAACCTCCTCTACCCGAATAATCTGTAAAAGCAAACGACAATGCCAGTTTTAGATTTTGTTGAAAGGGAAATTCAAAAAGGCACTTTTGAATTACAAAATGGTTCAAACATTGCATACGTATATTATTAATCGTTAATACAAAAAACTGACCTGGATAGCGTGAGCTCGAGCACGATGACGGGCGCCCATATCCCTGTAACAAGCAGTTACCGCAGCAGCAGTGCTCAATTCCCTGTATTCACGGTACATGTTGTGGGTTCCGGAACGGGAATCGTAACGCAGCCAAATTCCGAAATTCTTTACCCTAGTTGGAGAGGTTTCTGGGATCTGGAAAAGAACAAATGTGGTACAATTAATTATTAGCTTAGTTTATTAGTCGACTTCTTAAACATTCCTTTAAAATCATGCTGTATTATTAATTGTGAATGGGTTTAAAAACACTTAAGACTTACTTCCTTTACTGATACAATTTCACCCGTCATTTTCTTAAATTTCCTCAAATGACGAAGGAAATACCAGAATCTAGACTTTGCTACGATGACCTCTGGAGCAAAGATCCTCATCTTGTACAATGGAGTGTTCTTCTCCTTCTCTGACGGCTGCTTCCGCCCGATAACCTCATACTGTTTCAACTATTTTCATTAAAACAATCCAAAGAAAATTAAGCAATTATTAGATTCAGTTACACAAAACAAAAATCACCCTTTCTTCCCTACTTTTAAATTAACGCCTTTTAAAATGTACGATTGGAATTGAAATTTCACTTACCAAACCTTTCGCCTTCATGATGACAATTAATGATGGACTTTACCTGTTTCAAACAAACAAAAAGGCACTCAGATTTAATACAAGAATAGTAAAACCCTAATGAGGCGTATCAAACTTGTGAACAAGTGAATGAACTAATCAGTTAAAGCAGTTTTTAATTGAAGCAATTTAATTAACTTACCAAAGTCGGGATGTGTTCTTATACCACACAGTCGTTTGTATGGTCGGCAAGTGACTTTGCTGCGTGTGGAAGGATGGACAGGTATTGAGAGCAGCATCGGCGTGCAGAATTTCAAGTTGGCTCGTCAAGCATTGGCTAAGCATAGAGTGCGCAGCTTTTAGTTTCTCAATGACGTGCATGTGAAATGGGAAAGGGTCGTCGCGTCGCGTCCTTCCTTTGTTGTTTCTCTCTGCTACTTGACTGATGACTGACTTGACTGATGCTATTTTATCAATCTTTCGTGTCTTGAGTTACTCAAGTTGAGCATTTTAATTTAATTGCTAATTAAAGTGGCAACTGGTCAATCTTTTATTGATTTGTTCATGAAAAAATAAAAAGGTAGCCGGTGGAGTTAAAATTTTGCGTTTTTTGTATCAACTTTATTAATCCATTCACAAAACATCTTCATCTGACGATTCATTTTTCTTAAAGAGTTGTTTTACCGTTATAATTAAACACAATCATAATATTTTACCTGCTTATTTATGATAATGAATCTGCTTAAAACATAAGAGCGAGCGACATTGACTTTCCTCTGACGATTTAAAAAATATATCATGAAAGTAAGAACAAAGGACTCATAATTAATTAATTATTAGAGAATTAATTTCATACGGATCAACTTTAACTAACTTATGTTTTTGATAGTAATTTATATATTTATGATATTTTCAACTATAATTCTACTCAGTTTTCAGTGCGACACCCGTTGTATAATAATAAATGGGTAAATATTTCAGTAGGTAGAGAATAGAGAGGTTAATCCAGATTCATTGACGTTTCAGAAGATCCTTTCCTTAGTATTGCATATAGTAGTTTCCTCTTGACGTAGGTAATATAAAGTTTCACTAATTAGTAGGTATAATTTATGGTATGGCACAACATAATATGATTGTACCATTCACAATCAGTTTATATTTTTATAAAAGGATTAGTGTAATTGTGCTGGTAAATGTATTTCCGCATATTTTTATATTGTTACCTATTATTATTTACAGATTTATTAAATATCTATACCTGTTAAATACCATAAAAGTGAATTTACAATCGATTCATGACATGATGAAGTATGTCTTTACACCTTTTAATTACATAGCTAGATAGATTGCTACATAACTCTTCTCAATTACGTAAATACTATAGTGAAAGATAACGTTCTCTTGCTCGTTACACTTGACATTACTCGTTCCAACACAAACATTTTTGGTTTCCGTTTTGCCAATGGTAAATAATTAGTTTAATCCAGGTTTAATAAATTAAGGTATGCTTTAAAAATTGTAAAGCAGTTTGAAGGTATGATTTAAGGGCTCTCGCCCATTTGCTATCACATATTTTGCAGTAACATTAGATTATGATTAATCTTCATCACGGTTATCAATCTTGCTATATGAATCTATAGGTAATATAGTCTTCATTAAAAGATTTAAATTAGATATGATTACATACTTACATAACATAACTAATTATTCATCAATAACATTAGCACAGTATAATGATTTCATGTGTCACTAAAATGATATTATAAAGACCGTTTGCTTCAAGTTCGAGGAAACAAAATAATTAAATTGACTTATTTATTTACTAAATACAATTCGATGGCAAGGTATATCAATGCCAAAGTTTCCCGTTTAGGTAAATATTGCAGACAAATGAGTTTAGGACTGGTGAAATACTGTTTGCAATTATTGCAACCGCATAGTTTTACACCGGGGGATAGAAAATGTTATCTTAAAATAGTAGAATAAGATATTTATTAAGACTTAAGTTCATCTGGCTGAGTTAAAAATGATTTGCAAACACACCGAGAATGCACATGTATACAATATATGTGTGTATGAATTACGTATTTATGAAAACATTAAGCATAATAATTATGTATAGAATCCACTCACAATATTTTAACTGTAAGATCAAGTGTATACAAATTCCTCGCAAATTTCAACACAAAATAAAGACAATTTTATATACATTGCTGTCAACCAATTATTGAAAACTAAAAGCAATCCAATATGATATTAACTTTAAAGAATTAATTATAGTTTGGGATTTACAGCTTGGTAGATTAAATCTTTCTCGGTTCATCAAGTGCCAATAATGTTTTAAGACTTTGTGGTGATGGCTTTCATGGCCTTTTGAACATGTCTAAGTGTATCTGCTGGAACGTGCCTCTTGAGTTGAGTGTCAAATGAAGAACTTTCCATTAAAACTGAAAAGGCTAACTTGGCAGACATCCTGAAAAAAGTATGTTACAGATTGTATATAATCCTACTCAATTCAAGTAGTAAAACAAAATTAATAAAATTGCATCAGGTAATTTGCATGCAACGAAAATTACCTGGTGTCCAAACTGCCTTCTTGAAGAAACCTGCAGAGCATTGGAAGTAGTCTTTCAGGTACTTCGCTTAAACACCTATCGGCTCCTAACTTTTCAATTAATTTTGTTGTCATTCTCGCCGTCATACTTCTTACTGCAGGATTTCTGTGTCTGGAATTCAGTGCAAATGCAGGAAAGTTGTAGTATAATAAAATAAGTTTGCAAAGACATGAATCTCCAATTATTGAAGGTAGAGAAATGTGGTGAAAATACCTGGTTCCGTATAAATCAAGGCAGTGGAGTGCTTTTGCTGGGCTGACGTTTAAAACAAGTGCTTCAAGTGCCTTACCGCTGTCCTCTCGAATAAATTTATTTGTATCGGCAGCCTTATCTAATAGTTTCTCTGCAATTCTCTCCGAGTCCTGTAGAAAAACCATTAAATGAGAAAACATTGTGAAGTGACAAGGTTCCAAACTCGACATGGAATTGTGTAGGCGTTCTTTATCGTTCGTAAGAAAATGCACCTAATTACAAATCATTTCCTTCGTGGTGAAATACGCAGTGTTTGTAAAATACATGCAAGAGAAAGCAAACTTGAAAAAATAAAATTAATTTGTCAAATGGGTGCATTACGTGTTCCATGGCTTTTCCCACGTTCATAAAAAGTTCTCTAAAGAATAAAATTGCGGCACGGCACACTTGCGATCGTAAATTCATAACATGCCTTAGTGCATTCATGTTGACGTTGTGAAGGTCAGATCTGATGAATTCTCCATGATGCTGAAATTAAATTAAAAAGAATGGTTAAAAAGTTAAAATCCGATCAAATGCTCGTAAAATACCCACCATGTAAATAACGACTGCTTTGGAGTCATTGTGCTTATTTTTCAGTGAAAACTCACTGTAACTCGCATGTCCACTTTAAAAATCCTGGTGACAACAATACATTTATAATGCACCCTACGTTCCCGAAAATGACAAATTTGTTTCGAACGTTTGGGAATAAAGATGAAGTTGAAAGCAACGGGGCAAAAAGAGACTTGAATGGAGTTTGATATGACATTAAGTGATATGAACTTTGCAAAAAATTTACAACTTAATTCAATTCAACGAAGTCTGCATTATGTATTCTTCTAACATAGGAACGTAGGTTTGACTGAAATCCGGACATTTTAACTAAGATAGAGTAAGTAGTAGGTTAAGATTAAAATTAATTACCCGTGCCAGGCGAACGAGTTGTCGAAATCCATCCACATTCGTTTCCCTATATGAAACATTGGACAATAATGTACAAAAACGACCACATCATCACATAGGTAAATCTTGTTGTAGTTTGTTATTAAAGCGAAATTATTGCAAACCCATTTCGTTACTTATTTTTATTGCTGTTTCTCAAGAAAAGCGAACAAAGAAAAAAAGAAGCTCGGAGGAAATGATTGCCAATTGTCGTAATGATGGAGCAATCAAAAGCCATAATTCATACAACTGTAGCGTTACACTCTAGCCGTGTGCCGGTTTTCGCCGTTTGAATAACACTGCGCTTAACTTTACTTTCTTTACTTAGTTCTTACCAATCCGACGCCTGAACTTGAAGAAGGGCTGCGGGTAGCGCATGCTTTGGAGATGTGACGGGCTTTAAGTCTAAAGGATAAAGTTCTGCGTTCATTCCTCCAATGCCTCCTGTTTTTCGAGCGTTAACCTCTCGAAACGAGCTGCATTATAAATAAACAGAAAATTGTCCAATAAGTAATTACGACAAATCACATTAATAAATTTCTGTAAGTTTCGTACAATGCTCATGCACGTAACACATTTAAAAGTCAATCCCCCTAAACTAAAAATCAAACAAGCGCCATTTAACAGATATTAACCTACCCTTTGTAAATTTTCTTGGGAACAATTTTGGAGTTCATTCTTCCTGTCATCATACTTCTACCCTGTTTGGGCAGAGTATTGGAAGAACTTTCTGATTGCGGGGTCATTGGAAACTCCATGTCGTCAGTCGAATTTCCCAGATCACCAAGTGCATGATGGCCGGCCATGCGGCTATGCATCATTCGACGTCCGGGGGAACCAGGGTGTTCCATAATCTCAAAGTAGGGATTGCCGCGTTGCCGGTAAGGGTCATCCACACCAAGTAAATTACCCGTTGATTTCGATGTTCGTAAATGCGGTGACAGAGGATGGTGAAGTAGTGCTGAGTCGTGATGAAGCAAAGAATATGTGTTTCCGGAACCTGCGGAGCTTTCGCGGGAAGGAGGTTTGTCCATTTCGAGCATTGAATTAACTCGATGGAAACTTTCTGGCTCGTGGTGAATGTGATGATAACTGAGTCCACCTCCGCCCTGCATTCCTCCATAGCCGTTATGGGAATGATGGTTAGGATAATTATTGTGATTGAGATGGTGTGTGGAGTGGTGCGGATGCTGCTGATGATAATCCATTCTAGAGGAGCGCCCTTGCTGTTGTTGCTGATGGGCTAGCGCTAACTGTCTATCTTCCACTAGCTCGTCCATCGCCCTTCCCATCGACTGTCTCCTTCCACCGGCTCCAGCTAACACTGGTTTTCTGTGGAGCATCATGTACCCAGGTTCATTTTTCATGTACCCATCTCCAGTACCTCCAAGCGCCGATGATGAATGATACGGATTTGTTCCGATGATGTCATGACCAATGACTCCGCCACCAATTGAATGTTCCGTGGACATTCTACTGCAGACATGTCAGAGCAACATAATGTTGTATAATGTTGATTAGCAAAGCGGCAAATTTTTATTCACTCTCAAAGTATGCATTACATAATTAAAATCTAGCATGCAGTTGGACAGGGCTGGAGGAAAGATTTAAGTTTTACTTTTTAGTTAATTTGAAAATTAATGCAAACTGTTACATTAAAATTAATACAATTCCATTGAAAGGTTTAAAACAACTTGCGTCATTGGCTATATATTGCTTTCACACTGCTGAATGCAATTCTATATGTATATTTTTTTGTTATTACATACATACGCCCACAAACCTTCAAATTGGAACTTTGCAAATTGTGCGTACACAGACTGTGATTTCTAAATTAACTTTTTGAGAATTTTGCCTGTTTCGTTCCATGATCTATAACAACCTGAGTTTGTTATTTTGGTGTGAAACCTTCGATTCGTCCTTTTATAAATGCCGTATGCCGTCCAGTAAAAATACGGAAGGAAAAATCTCAACCTTTCTGTGGTCCTTCGAACGAGTAACATTCAATTTCTTAGGAAGGGAAACTCCAGAGCCGTAGTTTTGCTAGACGCTTTCAATCTCCGAAGTAAAATGTCATTCATTAAGAGGACAAATCTGATTTATACACCTTTCACACTTGAGGAAATGGATTGATGACAGATTAAACTATGAAGTATGATTAAGTATGATTAACTATATAGCCGGACATAATGTACATATACCTACACAAAACGACATGCAAATTCTTGTCCAAGTGGCCGCCCAGTTCAAGCATTAAAATGTCCTATAACGCATGAACTGCATGTGGCCATGTTTTTTGTTTTATTAATGTCAATACGTGCTACAAACACCCTTTCTCTTTCAATATTATATTGTGGCTTCACGAAATCCACCAATTACACCTTGGATGTTTTGTAATCACTGTTCGGAGAAAACAAGCCTTGATATAAGTTAAGTCTGAAGCACAAAACCACAAAACAGATTTCCATCCTACTGTTCATGTTAACCCGAAACTAAAAGTTTTTACCTATTTATATTCAAGAACATTGAAGTCACATTCATAAACTTCCATATATCATTCTTTCAAATGTTGTGAAATATAAATAGCATCCATCAGGATCGCAAGAAAACAAGTTTTTAAAACTGATTTATTAATATGACCACCTAAAACATTACGTCAGCAGAAGGACTGGACTACAATTTTATTTGTGTGGGCAATATAGAATTTATTGGAGCCAGAGGGTATTTATATAATTCCATAGCTTGACCTTTACAATTGCCCAAAAGTAATGTACAAATAAATAACTCAAGAGTGAGTCATTAGTCCTGGTGCTATAATTTTCACCTAACGCTTAATATCAAGGCAATTTCTAAAAATATTCACACCATAATTCTCAGGACCATAAATTGTTTCCTGAACAAGAACTTTAACACGTACACAAGCTTAACTGATTTCTCCTTACACAAAGAACCAACAAAAATGAAAACTTTACTTTTCACAATGACAGCATTTTTTGCTTGTTTTTTCAATGAATATTTCAATGAGTGAATGAAAAAGTAGACGGACGTGTCCTTCGGTTTTTTGAAATTCTGACATATGAACTACTTCTATTGCAAATCGATCGAAAGTGAAAGTGAGTGTCACAATTCCTAATGGTCACTAATGGTGAATTGGGTTATAACTGAATTCGGAGCGAGGAAAGTATTGTGGGAAATACGAGAAATCGTTATACAAGCTTAGCTGCATTCCCGCATTATCATAACTAGGACATTCGTTACTGATAGCCCATTTAATGATTCTCCAATCTCTGCAGAATGAACATTACCCCAGAGATGGAATGTGGTTGAAGGACGCATAGTGAGTTTTTTCTTATGAATGAAGAATGTGACAAAAACCTAGATAAAACTTGTAGGTACCTGTTTGTTTTTTCGTTTTTGTTGTCCACATTTTCCGGACTTTGAATAACCCTTTGTGTGACAGGAGGACTACAGTAATCTAAGATTACACTGCTCTCTAAAGTAGAAATCGGAACCTCCTTACCATCTTTATTATTTATACAGCTAACGTTGTTATTATTGTTGTTATTTACATTAATTTTTGTGCTATTATTTTTGTGGGCTCGGATAGGAATCCAACGAAGCTTTCTAGAAAATAATTGCTCGCGCTCACTAATTGGATGAAACTCAATCACAGGAGTGCTCACTTTCACTGATCTTTTCTCGAATTCTTTGAGCTTCGAGAATGGAAAGCAACATTCGAAGCACATAATTGCAATCAATTATAATTGTGTATAACGGCCAATTCATTAAATATTGTAGGCTTAATTAAGCGCCCACTGAATTAAGTCTAAAAATACATCTTTCTATAAAAAACGCTTCGATTCCAGACTTGTCTCCGGAAAACTAAAAACTGTTTCTACTACCAGGGAATTTATTGTCTTCGCAAACTTGCAAACAGCACAGGGGTCCACTTTGCTACTGCAGGACAAAGTGTCAACGAAACTTGGTTTTAACTCAGACGAGCAGTAAAGACACACTCCTCTATTATTAAAATGCGGGGAATGAACAGAGAATTGATTGGGAAATTGAAAATTCTTACGCTCAGTCCTGCATTATAAATTATGTTTTGTTGTGCTTTGCTCTTTCACTTTGTATGTGACAAAGAAGTCATTCCAAAATCATGATATAAGTCAAAAGAGTATTCTCCTGAGAAGGGGAGTATGAAAATAGGCCTTTCACCTTTACTTTTAATAAGTGAGTGGATAATAGAATTATTAAAACACTCTGTTAGTTTATATATATCTGCTCCATGGAATTATATGCAGGCAATTTAACTGTGCCAACTCCAAAGAAGGCCATTTTGTAAATCAGAATGAAACGATGGGTTTCATCATTAATTTACGCCGTATTGCGAAAATTTTGCAAACGGAAAAGTC
This sequence comes from Cyphoderus albinus, assembly GCA_021029165.1. Taxonomy (NCBI): domain Eukaryota; kingdom Metazoa; phylum Arthropoda; class Collembola; order Entomobryomorpha; family Paronellidae; genus Cyphoderus; species Cyphoderus albinus. Next base: position 25,538 of record VYYJ01000954.1, read on the forward strand.
AACTATAGAACTGGAAAACGTCACCAATATTATATTAGTAGTATCACGTTGTATGCATGTATTTAGCTAACTCACTAACCTATCTATAAGCCTGTACTTATACATAATTGTTCAAACAAACATTGACAAATGTTACATGATATTTATCATTCTGTCACTTGTCCCATTCAGTCTCACTATTCCGACTTGCAGATTCTTCTTTTTAACTTTTATCATCACGGAGGTCAGGTTATTATGAAACTAATTTATTTATATCATGACCGTGTTAGAAGAATAATGAATCTTCCACCTCTCAAGTAAATTGTAAATGTAAGGTACTATGTACAATTTTATTTGTGATGAGCATAGATCCTCGAGCATACTTTATTGTATTATAGTATGTATATGTATGTATATTTATATATTATAGCTATTAAATACTATATTTTGTTTACAATATGACATTTTGGTATTTGCTACAGTTTACAGTTGCAAACTGCAGAGTAGTCAAAGAGGAGCACTCATAACGACAAGTTACAGGATGATCGGACGGAAGGGGCAATGTGAACGACAAATCTGTTGTTTGAAAACGTTAATTGTTCTTTTATCACCCTTCCTATTATGAAATGAAACTATTAATAGGTTGTACTGAGGTAATATTAAGCTATACAGTGTATAACTTAGATTATGACGTATTTTTACGCTAAAGCATCAGACTCAAACCTATTTTTGTTACAGTATTTTGTGGTTGTACGCCTAGTCATAATTAATGATTAAATTGCTAACCTGTAATTGGGCAATCGTGGGTCGTAATCATCCATAATAGAGGCGACGTCAGGAGTGCTTTTCCAATGGCGATTAAGTCCATCATCCAAATCAATGGCATGTTGAACAACCTTTGTATTGGAAGCTCCCGACTTTTTCACAGACTTCAACGAAGACTTTCGTTTAGATGTTCGCTCTTCCTTCTTTATATTATTGCTGGAGTTGCTGGTTGTGCTATTGTTAGAAATGTTGTTTGAGGCGTTTGACGCCCCAGAAAGGTCCTCCGTTGGAATCGTTACTGACGGTTCCTCTTCGGGTGGAATAGGCGATCTTATCGGTTGTTGTACCTGCACCTCTGCTCCTGGTGGCTACATTTGCACAAAGGAAAAGAGAAAGATAAATTGGTGCATTGAAATTTCAGCAATTGTGAAATTCCGGTAGTAAGAGCAAAGCAAAAATAGCAATAGTAGTTTGCCAAAATACGGAAAAGGGTGCCACAGACCACAACGAACTATGCTAACGTATTTATTATGTATTCATCAAATTTCTGTATAAACGACTCTAGTATTTACATCCCTTGTTTTCGTTATTGGCGTGTTCAAAAGTCATAAAGGATAAAATTAGTGAAGTTATGTATGTCACATAATTACACTTATGACTTACCGTGTGTACACTCCCGACACTTCCTGCCCCAATGCTAACGCCAGAGTCTCTTGAGTTGGAGCCAGCGCTATCAAGCTCGCCTCGTTTCTTTTTAGATGTAGTTAGTTCTTCCGGTGACGGGCCAGGCTGATCTAGCTCCACCCTATCCACCCGGTAGACTTGATATTCTTGTTGAAGTCGGTTTACAATCTGGTCTACCTTGTCGTTCTGTTCAGTGGAGTTATTCTCAGGCGATTTACCTTCTTTCGGACTCTTTTTAGGAGAACCTTTTGAACTCTTTTGAGCCTTCCCTGACTTTCTTGAGCTCTTGTTCTTTTCTGACTTCTGAGATTTGACGCTGACTTGACTTTGTCTTCTCTCTCCTGGTTTGGGCAAAGGATCTTGCTTTCTAGTAGGAAGTTCATCTTCTTCATCAGATGTTGCAGCAGACGACTCCGATGGATTATTAATGCCAGCGTCTTCCTCCTCTGAATAATTATTCCCCTTCATAGTTTCTCTTGAAGAGTCAAAGTACTTTTGTCTCAAATTATGCACTGGTTGCAAAGGTTGCATTTTTGTACGGGATGGTGCCCGCATTGACCCCAAAGACTGGTCATTATAGAGATCGGAAGGATTTAGCGCAGGGGGGCCACCATAACCATCCATACCATCTAGGTAGCCAGAGCCACCGCCATTGGAAAAATCAAAAGTTCCAGGAATATGATGTGTCATCATTGGATCCATGCCTCCATGTTGCAAGTTGTTATTTGATGACCCTCCACGAACTCCTCCCATTCCGTTTCCCACGAGGGAGTACTTATTGGGTAACAAAGAGTAAGATCCGTTTGAGGACATGCGGCCGCTGTTGTTATTATCTGGAGGTGGTGCACCTCCCTGTAATCCCATTCCTCCTCTCCCTGCTCCATTATTAGCATTTTGATAGTAGTAGCGGCCCATGTTAGGGTCCTGTTTGTTTTTTTAGAAAGCAATAAACTTGAGTTACTTTATTCATTTAGGAAGGGAGATTAATAAATAGTAAGGAAGTAGTTCGCATTCAAGTGCATTTGTTTGTAATGAATAACGTTGCCTTTTATGCTTATTTATGTGGTTTGTGGCACTCTTAAATCAATGGTATTAGATTTGAATTTGTGTTGGGTTAACTAGTCAAAAAACTACTTTGAAACTACTCCATAACTTCTGGTTTTACTGTTATTTGCTAAGCTTTTATGTGTTGAAAGGTTTGCAATTTGTAAGCAATAACTTTCTTCTGTAATCTACAAAGAGAAAGCAAGATTACTGGAGTAGGTGTGTTGGTTTGATGAAATGCTAAACTGACACTTAAGAGGATTAAATATCGATTGGAACACTGAAATGTTTTCACTGAAACCGAGCAATCCAGTTACATACCAGCAAGACTCCAAAATTGAGTGTAATTTTTAATATGCAAATGTGTAACTGTCTCTCTTGGTGGTTAACCCAAACCTTTCTTAAGCCTGCTCTTTCCTAAAGCCGAGCACTCCAACTACTGCTCTAACCTGGATTCAGTTGGAGTTTTAAAACAATTAAACTGAAAATAATGGCCGACTAAATTGAATTTAGTTTACACGAGAGTTTTAAGAATGAGGTCAACTCAACGCCTGTACAACATGAAAATAAGTACTTCCATAAGTTTTGTGCAAACAAAAGTAGAGTAAAGCACCAATTTCAACTGCTTTCTCTGAAAATTGTTTTAGTTCCTCCTAAATAACAGTTTGCAGCCGCCCGCACGAATTGGAAAGGCAGTTCAAAACCCAAAGATTGTACTTTCCAAAGCAATTCATCCTAAGACTAAAGTTTGTGGGATTTGTGGACACTAAGCCTAATATGTGTATGTATAATAACTGTCCACAACTTTTCCATACGGCCATAACCCTGAAAGCTGAATTCGGCTTTCTTCCGTATAAACTTGTATTATTTGTGTGGTAAGAAGAAAATGCCGCATTAGATGAAGGTTTTGTCGCCGCTAAAATTACTGGGCCGTGTTTGTAGAAAATTATTTTGTATTGATTTTTGTGGTTGACTATCTTTCACAAAAGAATCCCACCACCATAACAGATAACAAATAACAAGCCATCGGTTGTACTGTCGTACAATCCTTTATCTGGGGAGACAACGAATAGGTATGAACCTAGGCGTTTTCGCTCCCGTCACTTCAAACACCCCACCGAAGTTTGCAACAAACGGGCATGACAGTTAATTAAACCACGGGAAGCAACATTATGCTAATTTCATACCTCATGTAAGACTCCACTCGTCATTCTCATAGCTCTCATAGAGATGCCTGTTTGCTCATTGCATTGCATACATTTTCTCTTCATAACTAATTAAAATTCCTCGGTGGGAGTCTCCTGCAACACTGTCTTCTATACCTCTATTCAATTTGATTAAATGAGTTCGATCCCTTATTTATTTATTATTAGTATGTACTATGGTAAGAGTTACAGTTTTGATAAGTCAAATGAAACCAAAATGCGGATGATGTTAATGCAAATGTGAATAGAAAGTAACTACAGTACGACTAAAATTAAACTCTTTGGTGGCCTTAATAGTATATGAGTAACGGTTACACGAAATGAAAATCAATAACCTGTTGGTGAACCATTTTAGGCGATGCATGATACTGCGGAGTCTTATACGGACTTCTATAATCATTCCAAGCTCCGATTGGTGGCAACTTATTTTGTTCACTCTCGTCCATAAGTTTATTTTGCCTGGCTATTAAAACAGACGGATCTGTCTCAGGCGCAAAAGGCTGATGATTATGAGGAACGCCATTGTTATGATGATGGGGAGGATGTTGCGCGTGAGGATGATGATGATTTTGAAGGTGATGGCTACCCGCGGGGGGAGCGGCAGCACTAATACAATTCGGCCCACCTGCGCCAGGGGGTACAGGTTGTCTGTTAAAGCCGCCTCCACCGTAGTAGGACTGATAATACATGTTATCAGGTTTTTTCGGATAGTTATTGTGGCCTAGAATCATGCTGAGTTTTGTTTCAAATTCTCTTTAATACTGGTAAGCTTTGCGAAAATTTATATGCATTCAACGGTATAACGGTAGGTAATTGAATACCGTGTGCTACCTCTTTGAGAGAAAATATAGCCACAGTCAGAACTCACAAGACAAAGAAAATAGAATAAAAGGAGACAATTTTCAGCGATGGATGTACCTTTTTATCACCTCAACAAATGTTTTTCTATACTCTCTTGTCTGGCCTTGACATTCTAAGCTTGGTTCGGTATTATCACCCCACAGTTTGATTGTTTGTCATCGTCACTGTTGGTTCACTTTATTTTATAGTCACATAAAAACTTTTTTAACTGACTGTAAGATAGTTAGAATCCGTATCAGCAAAAGCTACGTTTTGCATAGATATATTTTTCAAACTTCCCTTTTCTTAATTTAACACAGAATATAAATGTTTTAAAGGAACTAGTCTTATGAGTTCCGAGCTGGTGAGTTCCCAGAAGACAAACAATAACTAAAATGAAAAAAGACCGCAAGAGTTCTGGAGTACCAGTTCCAGTAAATGCACACGAAAAAAAATCCACTTCCTTCCACTTTTGTTACCCATCAATGGAAGAAAGCTGTCTATCAACTTGTGACAATCCAGCTAACAAAAGGCTGCTGATAGCTTTTGTTGATTACTATGTTCTGCTCTCGCTGCCAGAGAGTGAATGACTGTAATGTATGCAGACATAACAGAGCTCACACAACAACGACAACGGCGAAGAGTAAACAAAGGATTAAAGTAAGAGTTCCTTTCTCTCCAACTGCGTTCACGCGAGTGTTCCTCGTGAATGTGTGTGCGTTCTTAGCTAAAATTTGCTTCCTCCAGAGTGACAAAAAAATATGTTTTCATAAACTATTGGACTGACTGGTGAGTGAGCCACCACGCTTTCACAATGGTTTTAACTTTGAATGCAATAATCATGACAAGGTAAACCGGGTACCGTGTAACGCGGTTGCCAACTCTGGAATCGTACTCCGTTTCCTACCGATAAGAATAAGAATGTAAAGATGAAAAACAAAGCGTATCTGAGCCATGCCGATTTCTTCGAGTCGTGTGACCTTCTCTCACAATCATCTAGGAATGGGAACAATTCTCCAGATTTCAACAGTCTCTAATCTCGCCTGTGCCAAATTGACTTTCTTCACTTTCATTGCTTCTTTAAATGTGTGTTACGTATGAATAAACAACAAAAATTCGTGCGAGCAGACCGTACCACTTAGAAGTTACGTATGTGCCGTGTTACGGTAATGTACGGTTAACTAACACATTTCCGCTGAACCTGACGCAACTCTATCGCGAAAATGCATGACCTAACCGTTTCAATGCGCCACAATTCACCAGATATATGTACCTATATTATGTCACTGTTTAATATGTTGCGTGCCTTCTAAAGCTTAACATACTAGTTACTTTATAATGCTTCGGGTATGGAATTTTAAATCGAAGAGTATTGTTATTTGTTGCTGCATTTGTAAGCACATATAATATACATCACATTTTAAGGTAGCTACTGAAAAGACTAATACTTTTACAATGAATTAAACATTTAAAATTATTGAGCAACCAAACTCATATACATAATAAGTTTATTAATTCGTGCCTACCAAAGTTTGACTTATTGGATTTAATCGACCAGGTATGCAAAAATAATGAAACAGGAAGCAAGAGTGTATTAAAATTGTCGTCCAGTTGTGTGTACATCATCACTTATAGTAGCAATAGACATTATAAAAACGTCACAGGGACATTTAGGTGCATACATTATGTAATGACCAAGCCATATCAAAATGTTACAGTTATTGTTCGGTTCCCAGTATTTTGCTTGCAAAACAAAAACTGAATCTGATTACGAACTCGTATAGAGTCGCAGACGAAATGTTGTCACACTTTATGTACGCAATTTGCAATCTTTCTTATATGTCAATGCGATATCAGCTCGTTATCAAACTTGCAAAGGCTACGCCAGATTCCAGAACTGTGTGAAGGAATTCCCTAGTGGAAAAATGCGGCAACAAATTATGTGACAACGGTTAAGATGCTGTGGAATTCGGTTAACTGTTGGATTACTAGCACACATCCATTAAAGCGCATAAACAACTTACTAAATATTATAACAAGGTCTTTCAGGACAAGTGCTCACATTCCAAACTGAATTCGTAGAAATAGTAAGAATCATACATAAGTTGAATATTAGTCATTTCTAAAGAATGCATTTTTTGAGTGAGCTACCTTCACATAACATCATTAAATCATCCCGAAAGAATGTTAAACCAAGTAACTGTCTGCCGCATTTGAATTATATAACTGAAAATGCTTTCACCAATATGTATATCTACTAAACCGTTCTAAGCGTTTTTTCGAAACAATCATATGGACCATTTCCATCTGACTGAAGTCGTAAAACAATACGTATAATAAAACGGGCACAACAAAACAACCACCATCGCTCCAAAATATTTGTGAATTGCATGACTTCGCTGAACTAGATTCCGTTGACAATGCATGCGTGCAAAGTGCAAAATGGAGCTATAGCTTTCACGTTTCTAAAGGTCTAGTGTCGTTGTGATGTGGAAACGTAAAGAAAGAGATCGATCACACTAGAAGTCAGAATCTACTACTTCACTCAAGCCAAGCTCGTGGCTCCCCTCCTAGTTACCAATCACTTATTTCGTGATAAGCATGCCTTTGCTTACTGGATAATAGCACAACCGAACCACTTGAACTATTTTCCCACAAAATGTGGGTGACGGTAATAATCAGGGTGGAGTGGAGGGGTTCCTTTCACTTGAAGAATCACAAACTGTGCATTGTTGTTGTATAGGGGAAACTCAAGAAGTGAAACATTCTACTTTAAAAATCTATATAGACGTTTGTTCCACGTGAATCGACAAGGTGGGACATGGAAACCCAATCGAACAGAAATCAAATATTTGAAAACATAGTATTGGACGCAACTATAATAACCATCAAGCAAAATTGGGAGGATTATATTTACATGTTGATCATCATTAGTCATCACCCTCCTGACATGAGAAAGTGGAAAGGGAGGTTATTTGTGTTTTGATATTGTACGCAACTATAATAACCATCAAGCAAAATTGGGAGGATTATATTTACATGTTGATCATCATTAGTCATCACCCTCCTGACATGAGAAAGTGGAAAGGGAGGTTATTTGTGTTTTGCTTTTCTGCTTTGTGAATAAATATGTCACTAGCAAACCACAAAGAAAATTCAAGTGAAAGTTATATTTAGCTTATAAGCCACTGCCACTATTCAATAGCGGGTGAAATTAGGTCAAACCGTACATAAGTTGGCAGCTAAAAAGTGTCAGTATTGTTACACTGCACTTTCTCACTTTGTGGTCTCCTTTCTACGAGAATACTGTACTACGAAAAGAAAAAAAATGAATGGCAATAACTGCACTTCTGTGCCTGTAATTTGTCCTCTTTTTATTTTCACTTTTTCTTCCCCTTCGGAGCTTATATAATTCGAAAGCTAGAAGAACATGCTACCATTCACCTAATTTTATAATGTAATGTGAAAAGTATTTCTCAATAGGAAAATGCTTTGCATTTTTGATGTAATGCATCACTTGCAACTTGAATTAATCCGATAAATACTATTAACATTATTATTACAAAATTCAATTGGAAAAATATATAAAGGAAAATGGACAACTTATTATTTGTGCGACCTCATTTGCACACCTTTCATTTGAATCTTTCATTAAGGCAAAAATTATCTAAGTAATAAATTGTGAAATTCCTGTAATTGTTGATTGAACAAAAACTTTTATCTCCCTGTTTGACACGCATGTATAAACTCATCAAACCAAAAATTTCCCATTCCTAAAGAGACTGAGCCGAAGAAATGACGTTTCATAATGAATATGCAGGTTACATTTCATTAGAGAATCGAAACCTACACACTCCACAATATACACATCTGCCTTGTAGACCTTAGTTTCAGTATTATTTACAGTCAATTCTACAAGAGTTTTGGTAATCGGTTGAAATCATTGCGCAGACTTATACGGAGGGGCTCTATGCGAACACTAACATTATTAAAAGCTAGAGATAATAAATGCTAACCAATTTCTTGCTACTTTCAGGAAAATGTGTTGTAGATTGTCTTTCTTCAATTTGAAGATTCTTTCCAATTAGCAGGCTTGTTTCATATCATAAAGGTGCAACAAAAGCTTAAAACGTGAGCTGCAAGTCGCTAAAGTTGAGAAATTCAGGGTACTTACCGATCCATAGGAAAATCCGTTGGAAAAGTTATGGTCTGAGGAAACTGGACCAGCGCCATTTGGAAGGTTATTGCTTCCTCGTCGCATTGCCGCAAGTTGCTGATTAAAACTTTCACTCGTATTTGAATCAGACTCCATTCCAGCCGAATGAAGCATGCCCAATTGTCGAAGATGAGTATGAGAAAGATTAGTGTCAGAAATCAACGGTTTCTCGGGTAACCTTAATAGAAATAGAGAGGTCATAAGAATTTGAAATGTCAAAATGGTCGAATTCATTGTTCAATTCCTTGCAGTCAATTTGTATTGCTATTATCTTATTTCATTTATTGGAAAGGGTTGGAAAACCATGCCCCTGGAAGAAAATACAAGAACAAGCGCATGTATTGCGCCAACTGCAAGAACTGCAAGAAGCCTACTGGAGACTCCAAAAAAGCTGATACTGGGAAATGTTAGTGCCACCCAAACCAAACTCACCTTCCAAGTGGTGACTCGAACATAAAAAATCATTGCCATTTATTTTTTTAAATCAACATTTGGAAAGTTGTAGATTTACTTATAAATTGGTGCCAAAACAGACGTGCCATCACAAGCCTTTATCGGTCCTGATCCGGCCAATATCCATGCCACATCTGCCGCTATCACAGAGCTAGCCAATTCATTAAGTTGCTTCCTTCTTCCGGACCCAATCGTGTTTAATACAGGTTCCAGTTCTATCTCCACATTTGTCACGCTACTGCAACTTGTTCCACTAGAAGATGTCCTCCTTCCAGTGATTCTATTACCGGAACCCCCGCTTTCTCCAGACTCCCCACCCGATCCAGACTCATCTTGTCTTCTCACAGCTAAATTTTGTCTGCTCAATAATTTGCTGCTCGCAGGAATTTTGACGGCATATTCTACCAAATCGTTAAGGCTTGGAGTTGGTAATAGATGCCGAGAAATTCGAGCTTGCACAGCAGCGATAGGACTCGCATTGGGTTTTAATTTCTGTGGAGAAAGTGGATTGGCACAATTCAATTCAGGTTTATCATTCAGGCGCGAGGTTGGAACAGGAATTCGACTAGACAATGAAGGAGCTGGTTTGGGGGCGTTAGGGTCAATTTCTGCTTCGGGGTCACTTGAGGCGGAACCGGGAGCTGATCCTGAAGCATCCGACTCAGTGCTGTTTGTATAAATATCATGTCATTGTTATATAAGAATTCAAAGAGATCGAAATATTTGTAAGTCTTTCCCTTAACCTTGCATTGCTTCTTTGAGCGCTCTGTTCCCTCATTTGTGCAGCTTCTTGCATTATCACTTGGCGGAACATGGGCAGAGCGATGTGAGAACCCAAAGCATGAGAAATCACCGCAAGACACTCTAAAGAACCTTGTCTCATTCTCCTTTTCGGATGAAGAAGGCAGTGACAAGCCTATACAAACATAAAAAGTCATAAATATCTCTACATTTTTCTCCAAGGTCAATTTTGTGAGTTGAATGTTTAAATTTTACTATTTACCAATTTCGCCACCAACTCCAGATTGAAATCATCACGGGGAAAAGTAAGCAAAGAAAACGTTAGCGAGTCAAGGGCAATCGCTTTAATTTTTGGTGCACCACCTTTAAAACCAGTAACAGCATATTTCATCTCAACTCAACATTTGTCGGCATCATCAAACTCAAACATTGAAACTTTGTATTTTGATTTCGTCAAGAGAAAAGTAAAACAACATCCATAATTTAAGCTTCTGTGCTGTACCTGGGCCACCAGTTGGAATAACAATCCTGTCCTCATCATCTTTTCGTTTAACTCTAACTTTTTCATCGTTGCCGGTGAGTATAAATAAAATGGGCTGAAAAACCATTTCCGGTCCTGCTGTCTTAATCAGTCTTGCCAAAGCCAACACTCCTTCGTTCTTTAAAACTGATCTGGAAGACTCCGATGATAGTTCACAGAGTGCTCTCACCAGCCATGTTAAATCAGCATTGGGTAATACTCGTAGTCCACTGTGTGCCTTGCAGTCACGCAGCCTTTCAATAAAAACATTTACTGCTGTCAGTGACGCCAACTGAGACCTGAAATTCGATCCAGTGAGGAAGAGTAACGAAGTCACCAGAGGGATCACTTGAGCCAAATTAGGAATAATGGTGTGCGGCGAAATTTGAGCCAAATATGTTGCCAGTTGGGTTGATACGTTAGCCAAATGGTCTTGCTTACTCGCATTCATCTACGGTTAAAAGTACGATTATCAAATTTCTGCACTTAATGCTCATTATTTTTTGTCATTATTTTAATTAGATCGTATCATCTATAAGTTGCTTGTCTCATTTTATGGGTCTCCCTTTCGTCACATAAAACGTATCTAAAATACATTTTAAAATAGTTAAACGGGCATATGAAAGTGCATTTAATTGGTCTAGCCTAGCCAATTTTTAGAGTTCATAGATCAGCAGCTGTGTTTAATTTCGCCCTAGCCCCAGCCGTTTAACAATCTCCATAAAAAATAATGCGGTTGGGCTCCACGCTTTTGTGTGAAACCATAAAAACCCAACCAAGCCGCATACCGACCGAGATCAAAACTCATTTTCATTTCTTTTGTGCTGGATTCCATTCAGTGTTAAGAAACCAGGTCAGTATTCCTTCTCATCGTCACTCCATGTCTCCAACAAAACAAAAGTCTTGTGGCTCATGTTCTTAAGCATTATATTTCACTCTGCCAGCTCGTAAAAAGTAATATAAACAACCGAAAATGTTTGACCCCAAAATGAAAAAATGAAATCAATACAAGCCATAAGTCAGATAACCACAACCAGAAAGAATTCTCTTAACTCCCCACAATCAATATGGCATCTGAAAATTATGCGTATAATTTAGAGAGAGAACGGATAGAAATAATAACGCAATCAGAGTAACTCCTGACAAAACTACTAATGCTCGTCTGCCTGGAAATAATGGATCCATTCTACATACTAACGTTTATAACAATAAACTCAATCAAATCCGATATCCATGTTGGGTGCGGGAATGAAAAAAGATTGCATAACTCATTGCTCTTATTCACGAAATGAAAAAGAAAGTGAACACGCGAAAGTTGGTCACTGTGACACATTTCGTCGTTATTTACGTGCACTATAAAACAAACTGCTTTTCTTGTCAGCTTACTTACGCCACGTTAAGCTTTGTTACGATACAAATTCTCACCGGCCACGGCTTGATTGAGTGCATCTATTAAGCGAGAATGGCGACTACGCCATGCCACTTCATAAAATTGTCGCATGAGTCCTCTCTACGTGCAGAGTTTTATGCATTAAGGATTACGGTGACGGAGAAAGAAAGTCTGCTTAGGTTTACCGTAAACCGTTTACGCAAGGTACCTAGATTTACATTTCATGTTTTAGTATGTCATTTATAAATATAAATTTATTAGCTGGAAGGATTTACAGCAGGTAAAACTCAGGAAAGGCAATAAAAAATTTCCTACTTGAGTCAAATCACTTGTCTCACCAAACGTAATACTTACATAATAATGACGTACGATTGCCGTCTTCCTTTCATTTTCGTACATTAGCTTCATTTCCAATCAGCATGTGTCCACAAAAGTGCAACAAAGTGGATACGTTTGAAATTGCGATTTTATGCAACACGAAAATTTGCCATTGCCCTGCTTTACTTTTTCATGAAAATGCTTTTTTCTTCTTTTTCCTTTCTGACGTAGGAGTTCTTGAATGAAATGTGAACTCAACGACGGTCTAGCGAAAGAGTTTTTTTTACGATTTCATGCTTGTCCGGCATCGGCAGCCAACATGCATGTTTATTTATGCTTATAATACACGGAAGTAAGCTTTTTTTGACACGCACAAGGGTTTAGAAAGTCGCTAACTAAAAAAGTAATAAATTTTTTAATTTAAAGTTTACTACCTCCATCACGCTAATTGAATGCCGTGGACCCAACTAGTTCATCCAAATTATGTAGTTCGGCAATAATCCCGTTTACTATTGATGCAAACTCCGAATCCAGACTGGTTGTTGCATTTTCTTCATCGCCGTTTTCAGACTTGGCGTTTTCCATCTGCCAATAAATCACTTTCTCTCCTTCTTCCATGTCACTGATTAACCCCAAATCTCCCGTTTTGATGTTTGGCGACTTCTTAGCAGAGGAAGGAGCATAAGGGTGCATTTTCATAACGTGCATATTTTCTTTATTTATCTTCGAATTCTCCTGCTGTGCATTGATATTGTTATTACTACCATCTTCTTCACTGTGGTATTCCGTTCCACCATCTTCCGTTTCCTCAGCCTCTTCAAAGATTGTGGCATCAAGAATCTCGCTTTTGGCAGAGTCGTTTTTCATATTGGGTCGACGGCCCGAGTCAGCCATTGATGAGTATTCACTTGTGTTACTGGCTACCGATTCTGCAGGTGACGGTGGGCGACGAGTAGCGGAGGAAGAATTTTTCTTCCCTCCTTCAAATGTCACTCGTCGGCTGAAACCTTCTTGTAAGTTTTCTTTAGACTTCAAAATTGACTTTTGATCATTTGAATGATGAATGGGGAAAGCAACGTTGGGCGGTGAAAGGCGTACATGACCATGAGTATTGCTTCTGCTCCCACATCTTTGATTCCGACTTCTACTTCTTCGTTCTCCGTCAATTGAGGTTGCAGCACTTGATGGTGGTTCAGTCACTTCCTCCATCGGCGTTAAAACGCCAATTTTATCTCTTGGATTGTTCTTGGCTAATTGTGGGCGAGGAGGATGATACATAGGAATTGGTGGGTATGAAAGCTGACGCTTGAAAATACGATCTTCCTCTGAGTCGTCCATAATGACAGGATAATCAGGTACAGACTCATCATCTTCGGTTTCTGGCAAATTCAAATCTTCAGAGAGAAAGTCTTCGTCATCATTCCCAGAATCGTCCTCATCTTCCTCGTCATCGTCTTCCGCGTTCGTTGTGGTTCCCTCGTCTTTATTTATATCAATATCCCGTCGGTCGTCTGTTTCGTCTGCGTTGTTGAACAAAGTCATTTTGATGTTTTAGGAAGGCGTTTTTAAAATCTCACAATTTGGCAGAAGAAAATTTTCACAAAAATATGAACCACAATTCCTTCACATTTTCACTTTATTTCAGAAAAAATATTTTTTCTCAGCAGCGACAGTGTTTTCACTGTTTTATGCAAGATAGAGATGGGATAAAATCTATTGATTGATGATTAATTATACTGATATCAGTAAAACTCATGGACACAAGGTAAAAGAGAAAGTGCAAAATTCATCTAATATTCACCAACAAAGGACACACTAGTAACTTGCTCAACTGAAGGACGAATGAATAAAGAATGTCTTGTGATTCTAACACGGTTAAACTGTCGCAATCGTCCGACTTGTAGCCTCTAATGACCGAGAAGACTTCAGCAAACGCTAGACCCTACGATTATCGCATTGGGTTACATGCATAACTTCATTATCGCAAAGCTCACGAACAAGTAAGAGTTACCCATCTCCGAAAAAAATTGTAGTAAACCGTAAACATGTGTAAATGAATCTATTTTATTGGCTGATTGAAAGTAAAACAGA
>VYYJ01000955.1:0-39725 GCA_021029165.1 Cyphoderus albinus
CCCATTGGATTGGAATAAATAAAAAATGAACATTCGAGCAAAGGATCTCCCTCCCACTGAATGCAGTAAAATATTTTATTGCAAGGCGCATTCCTTTGATAATATCAAATCCTTAAACCTAAAACCTACAGAGCGAGAAATGATGAAACTTATATAATATTTTCCTGTTTTATTACTTTTCATAATATTTATGTAACATATTTGTAAACGTTAGGTGCTTGAATGATTGACGGTTTAAATTAAATTTACCATCGAATCACCCTGATCTGGTAAGGTGTTTCGTAGAAGGGTGGCCAATCTAAACTCAAATTACTTTACTTAGCGCTAACAATTAACATCTGATCCTGCATGAGCGAGCATTAATACCTGAAGTCCCGCAACTTTTACACATTCATGAGATGACATGACAGAACCAAACAGCAGTAATCACCAAATTGGCATTTTCATTTCATTTTTAATCACTTGCCACATTCACGCTAGCAATGATTTCTAATTCTCCCCAAGGAAAAAGAATGATAAATGCTGCTAAAGATATTATCTTCACCAATAACCGATAAACTTAGCAATATGAGAAATACATTTTACCAGTTTTAGTTTGTTGCTTCAAGTTCAAATCACACGCAAATCGGCAAAGAAGCCGTAATGCCATTAATTACAATTCGAAAGAACCATCTACAGAAATATGGCGAAACTCGCCTTTATGTGAAAATTAATTTCACTAATTTCAGTTAGATATTTTCAAAACGCTTGAAACCTGTCCTGAAAGTTTGTCGCCATCATTCAATGAACAATGAGCAAGATGCATCACGGATGTTCAGTTTTTGAAACGAAGTAAAATTAACTATACACAGAATTCCTTAGTACATGTATAAAATGTGTGTATCCCTATATTCTGCCAACATCACACCTTTTTCTATGAAATTGGTCAAGGCATAAATAATTGTCTATCTGACTGTGGTAGGTCTATTTCCATGCAGTTACACACGTATTAGCCCAAAACAAATAAAGGTAAAAGCTCATGCGTATGATACCCATAAATCAATTCGTTATCAAATTAGCCAGAAATAAATAACCAGTTGAAATTAAATATTAGCGAGCGCGAAACGAATCTTGCCCTATAATCATTTTATAGACCTGTGTGCAAATAAATAAAAACTAAATGTTACAAATCTTATGTCAAGTTCAAATTCATATAAGCCACAGAAGTCGGTGATGAAAGGGAGAGAGAGTTTGCTCAGTTTGTTCGTCCACCTGTAGCATTGTTATAAAAATCCCATAGCGTAGCATTGCAATACATTACATTACTTTGAGTCGTAAGTTTTCGATAAATATTAAAACAAAGTGCTCCTAAAATGCACTGTGAGAAAATACGAACGGAAAGTGGGAAATGCAGAAGAAAAAACGAGAGCATCTAAAACAAATACCATAAATGCAAAAGTGCAACAACGTATTTATGCCATTCGTTTGTGTAGGTCACTATCATTAAAATAAAAATGGAGGACAAACTATTATATCTTATGATGTAAACAGAGAAGTGATGTGAGTTTACAACTTGTAGACTTTTATGCTGATACAAATCATATTTTGTGTGCTGAATTCTCTTTAGTGCTTATTGACCATGAATATTTCTATTAGTATATTGTTTATAAACATCAATAACGTCCAAGGGTCGTTAGGTTTGATTTGATTAAGGTATAGATTGACGAGAAGGAATGGCATAAAATACATCTTAATGTTCTAGTGAACTTAACCTGTGAACATTTTACAGTTTACACATCACTAAGCATAGAATTTCCCCATTCCTCTGAATTCGACCATCGTGTTTGACTGCTAAATAAATTATATTTCTCTTTTCACGCCTCTCCTAAAAACTTTCTTATCTGCACAAATAATGGGTTTAGAAATTGTCATGTTTAGTCGAAACAAATTACAGTCACAATTCGTCTTATCACCTCGCCTATTTCTGAACATCATTTAAATCATCTGCATCACATTCCAAATTTTTGGCTCTTTACTAGCAGATTAATAAGCACGTGTTTAGGAAGGAAATGACTGAACAAAACGGCCAAAAAATTGCCAATGGCCAAGAAAGGTTCTTTGGATGATGATACCAGCATATCACCATTACTAACAGATAATGAAATGGTGCAGGTAATTCCGGTTTATTGGTCAGTAGTTGTGACGCCCAAAAACTAACAAAAACACAAAATACCCAACCTCAACAACCACAATACATTACTGTTAGCAGCAAAGTACACCGTCAGATCTAACGTGCCTCGCATTCATATTATATGGAGATGATTAAATAAAAGCTTAATTTTTCCGCTACTCTACCTGAAGCAACCTCTTCAGAATGAATTCATTTAACTCATCATCATTATCAAGAGTGCCACCATGGTTCGTCATGCAGATTTCAAAGCGATGAACAACGTAAAAATCATAATTTGAAATCATCATAAAAAAGAAATGTTACCTGAAGGTAGGAAAAGTTAACAAAGAACGGTGTAAGTACAGTGAAGCCTTTTCAATGAGTTTCGCTTGCTTACTCAATGAACCGTGACAAGATTTTTCATTGTCACACACCACGGGGATATACTTTCGTAATGAATGACTGAATGGCCACACTAACCAGTAAAAGTTGTCCAAAAAATAGGAGTTTTACACGCTCGAAAAAGTGAAGCATGTAATTTTGCGATACTAAAGGTACATACGTATTTACTCTTACTGCGCAATTAAAAGAAAAGTGAACGAACTAAGCCATTTCATAGTTAATGATAACAGTTCAAACTAATAAAAAGCAAATTAGTATGGCTGGCTAGAGGACGAATAAAAAGGCAAACCTTAGACTATAAATGACTAATAATTTTGCATTAACGTTTAACATTAATACGTTGTGAATATTGACAATAATCGAAAGCATGTCTCTTAACATTCGTATTTAATCCCTGACTTGTGATCCGTCTGCATTCTCAGATTCAGATTAACGTGACTTGATGTACAAAAGTAGCACTAAAGGTAGTGGAGATATGGGAAGACCCTTCCGGGCGGATAAAAAATGAATCATTATCATAATCATTAGATGAAGCTGAATCTTTAGTTGTGCTAATCTACATTAATGTTTTAAGACATCCCTTAAACCATTTATGGAGTATTTTGATATTTAGGGGCACTATATAAATGACATCAACGTCAGTAAGCAAAAAATTACACGCTCACTTTTTACAGAGCTTTAACGTATTGAAATGAGAAGACGAGCAAAAATTATATCGCCATAATCGTTCGCAAAGTCCAAGGAACTCTCGAGGGGACAGACCACTCAGACCACTTTCGCCTTTTTTCAATCAACGTCCGACTGCAAAACAACTCTAGGAATGTTGACAATTGACCATGTAATTTGTAACCTACTTTAAACACTTTGACGTAGTCATCTCATCATAGTCATCGTTTTCGTTAAAAGGGCCCACCAAGCCTCTTGGAGTCGTAGATGAAGACTCGAACTCGAGTTATAAATGCGTGCGCGAATGAATCACTTGAAGTGATTTTATCTGCTGCAAGCTGAAAATCTTTCACATTCATAAGATAAAGTGCAGTGACTTTTTTGTTTTCAATATGAACAAAGACTCCTCAACACGTTTTCGTTAAAATGAGCAAAACTTCACGTATTTTCATTAAACGTCTGTATTTTGATGATTACATGCTATCGTTTAAATAAAGCAGGGTTTGCTTTAATGAGTTTACAATACTTCATGAGTAATAATCGTACACCACAATGGAATCATCTGATCATAATGATTTTAACAAATATAAGATGAGATGAATAAATGTAAAATTTAACAGTTCATAAAATGAAACAATTTATGTCAGAATCTTGTTTGCTTACGCTTCGGCCAGACATCTTAAACGACTACTGTGAAATCGATTAGGTATTATCGAAAAGGACTGGTTTCAAACCCTTGTGCTTACCTAAAATTAACAAAAAAAGAAACACATTATTAAATTTTCAGTCAATAAGCAGAAGGTTTACATTTTTAAATTAAACAAATGAGACATTTTATCTGAAGAAACTATTACTATATAAAGCCAAAGCAATTTTATTTTGATTGATATATGCCAAGCTTAATAATGCTCAAGCAACTCTTACCCTAGGTTTTGTATTCTTACACTATGCATTGCTAATTATAGGAAATCAATCACTTTCCCTTTCGCTGTGTTTAACTCAAATCCTCAGTTTTCCTTTTTCACATTTTTGATATGCCATGCAGTAGGTTTAAGCTGACCAATGTTTCGTGTCTCATTGTTGGGCTATACCGTCCCGACCCAATAAGTGAAATGTGAAATCTGACCGCATTCCAGTATTACAAGAGGAACAGAATGAGACTGAAAGTTTTCGAATCTAAAATTAGAACAGCACCTTAAGTTTATCAATGAGAAAAGCAGCGTGGTGTTGTCGTGATTGCGTTGCCCTGTCTTCTATACAGATTTCGTCTTTGTCACAGCAATCACAATCGCCGCCTGTTAGAACGTTTGATGATAAGAAACCGTCGTGATTTGTTTGATGCAATCTTATAAGACAGTTGAAAATCTCATCAGCGGTTGGGCACTTTCTTGTATCTGATCTGATTTTTATATTCACATTTATCACTCAGCCCTCTTGTCCCTAATAACAATCTAATTGTTATTCCGTGAGAAACAACAATTAAAAATGTAAGCATTCGACTAAGTGTGTGGAATGTTATGAACCCATTAACCAACTAAAATGCTTTATCTTCTCTCATAAAAATGTCACCAAAGTCTACTTTTTATTGTCAGACCTACATGTCAACTGTCAACAAGCTGACTGCTTTGTCTGCCTGTAGTCCATTGAGAATTGGAATTAGAATTAGAAAGGAGAATAAAAGCATAAAAATAAACGCATATTTTTTTTTATTTTTTATTATCTTGATTTTATTGTATTTTTATTACTATAGACAAAGATTCTCTATTCACATAGTCCTAAGAGTATCATCTTCGGAATAGTCTTAGGAATGCTTTGAAAGTTTTATGGATACTTTGGGTGGTATGCACTAGTCTTGTACTGGAAAATCTTGAGAAATCAGTTTGCAGGTTAACCTCATTAAAACTCTAGCGCCCGCATTAATATACAAAGGTGATTTTATGGCATTTATCGACGTGCTATTTTCAATCCATGTCCATTGGCAGAAAGTGTGTGTAAACTTTCCCTTGCGTTTTTCACAGTTTCATCTGTGTTTGGAGAGCATGCAATTTTTAGTGTGGGTGTGCACTTGATGGTTGTGTTCAATCATAAAGAAAGCAAATAAAACTAAAAACAAATGAAAACAAAAATGTAAAGAAAACATTATCACGAATTTTAAGACAGTTTTATAGCTCACGAATAAACTCCCATTGCGAAAAGGATTCAGTTTGATATTCACCGTCAGCTACCTTTTTGAAAGATTAATTTTTGTTTGAAAATGTATCCGTTCGCTCTACTCTTCCAAACCAATTACCAAACAGAGTGGACGAGCTTAAACCCCATTGAGCACGCTTCAAATGTCTTGTTGAACCTCCCATCATGTTTAACTAGCGTTTTACAATTAGTCAGGTGAACGCTTAGAAATAATTGCAATGGGAGGATGTACGTGACCCGTCGTATTCTAAACTTTTATTTTATGATAATTTTTTGCTTCTTAAAATAAAACTGCCTTAAAACATGCGCCAAAACGGATTATATATGTTACATTTTACAATCTTGATAGGTTTGGTCGTTTTGCAAGAGGCGTACATGAGAAATTAGTAGCTATTATGTCAATGAGCATGTTCATCGTTATCTTTTAAGCCTAGAACATAAGTAGATGCTATGATACGATGATACTATAACACTGAGATGTGTGTTTGGTCAGAGTTGAACCTTTCAGGTGAGAATGAGTTAGAGAAAGAATTCCATGAGCCGCCAACATCGTGAGACATTTCTCTTTAAGATTCTTTCTTTGCACTTACTATGACGAAAACGTGTTTCGCAGTTTTTTTCTGCACTTGCTAAAGTTCTTCCTCGAGGGCTAGAAAATAAGGAAAATTTGCATAGTTCTGCTTTTTCTTTCCCTCGCAGTAGGTTTTATCTTCAAACTATGTATATACTCCCATTGATCGGGTTGTTCACTATTTATTGTTATGAGCCCCCATCATAATAAATATAATAATATTGCTGTTTTGTTCTCTCTGATTTGTATTTTTATGAGATGCTGGTGTGACTAAGTGAAATAATATATTCATTTCAAAGCCTAAATTTACATGTAAAAGATCTTTAAGATCAAGATTACCGGCAACTAGCTGGGCAGTTTGTTATTGACCCATATGTAAATAATATTTTTCATAGGTTTTCATTTCAGAGTTCATCGTCATACTTTGGAGAGGAAAATGATCCTGATGATATTCATTATGCTATTGATTTTTTTCTCTCTGATAATTGCACAAACACAAGTACAGAATAGAATAATCACGAATATTTTTCAACAAGCGTGTTGCTCAGTCGGTCTTGTTGTGCACATAAGCCAAACAATTCAATTCCATCATCCGCATTTCAAAGTTTTGTACCAGTTTTGCTGCGTCACCACCTCGGCAACGTTTCAACCAGCCTTAGGGAATGTCTAAAAGAAAATTGCTTTTTAGCAATTTACTACCGTCCTACATTCTATTATTGAACAGACAGCGGAGAAACTCAACGTTTCTCTACATAAATATTTTAATTTAATTAC
Source organism: Cyphoderus albinus (assembly GCA_021029165.1). Taxonomy (NCBI): domain Eukaryota; kingdom Metazoa; phylum Arthropoda; class Collembola; order Entomobryomorpha; family Paronellidae; genus Cyphoderus; species Cyphoderus albinus. The sequence goes on from VYYJ01000955.1 coordinate 6,753, forward strand.
TGGAACAGTTACTCACATTCAGAGAAAAATATACCTACGAATAATTTAGGAGATGGACAAGAGTTTGTTTAGATTTCTTCACGAAGGCCTTGTAGTTTATTTATGTTAACGATCGCATTGTTACATCTTACGCCGTGTTTTCCTGTATCAATTTCGCATTGGAAGCACATTGCTATAACATATGCATAATAAAATAATGTTTTTAAAGCGTGAATACAATACACACGTTTTTCATAATGATTTCAATGTGACCGAAGAAAGCGTGTGCATCATCAAAGTCAAATAGAGGTACCATATAGTTCCTCATGTGAGCCCTAGTGTGCAATTCAGAATAGAGCAATGAGAATAATTTACACTAATGACAAATTCATAAATATGGTAAAAGCAATAGTAGCATAGGTTTTTCAATGGAATAGAGGAGAAATGGAGTTGACGCTGTCCACACTCTGAAATAATCAACAGTGAAAAGGTACAAATTGCGGCTCAGGAATTAAGCATGACAAGAGGCAATTACAAATGATAAGATCATCATTGATATGAAGAGATGTTTAGTTGTATATTTATAGGGGGATTTCAATGATAAAGGAACGAAATGCGACAAAAGCATTGTTTCATGACTTCTCCATTCAACTTAATCTAACCGGTTAACCAGTGTAATGTTTAAGTCTTAAATGAAAAATGATTGTCCTTATGTAACAACCTGTCCCAAAAGACAACAAAATTTGTAAATACCAATCACTTTGCAAAAGCTATTTTAAAAATTTTGTTATCAGTGTATTAGATCAGGGTAAGCCACACCTTTCTTTTTACTTTAGCGTTTCTATCTTATTTCTACACAATGAAATTACTCTATACAAGGACGATCTTCATATTTTCACGGTCACTCGTCTTATCGTCATTGTGCCTGAACTGTACTTGATTTTAACTGCTTTTCACCGTAAACTAACAAATAAAAAATTATGGAGATTTGTAAATTACATCTTCAAAAGATCCGCCTCAAGCTGATGAAACCCATCGGCTACTTGTAACAACAACACAACATGATGATGAAGATGTTACCCGTGAATCATGCTTGACTTTGGCAGTCGAACTATTGCTACATGAGATGCAAATTTTCAGCAATTCGGTATGTGTATTTGGTGAAAATATAAATGTTTTCAACAAAAATTGCGAGGTTATAACTCTTAAGATAATGCAATTCTTTGGCACACTCATGACAATCAACTTGAGGTCCAACTCATTGAGGCGTGCTAGCTGTTGGTACTACGTACGTAGGTACTCTATTGACATAATCCTCTACGAGTGCATTCTTAACTCTCATAGGTAATTTGATTATTAATATGTATGATCTTTGCCAAAAAGTCGCATGATAACTATTATTAAACATTATTTTCATTGGACTAGGACTAACCATAATGTTGAATTGACAGTTTACTGAAGAGGATCACGAGTGCCAGCAGCACAGCCTTTTAATAAAAAGTTTCATCTTCTTCCAAATGATAACGAATGTTATGCTTCAAGCTTCAGTGTTGATTGTGTAACGAAATGGGTGCATTTATAACAAAATCCATGCACCATAAAAATAACTAGAAAAGTTTTTAAAATTGTGAAAACTGAAATACTATAGATGGCCGTCTCCGACTTGACTTTGCACCCCTTCTTGCACCAGTAATAATAATGATAAAGACAACGATCCTGTCATAAAATTTTGATAGGATTTGTGGTGTTGCCAAATACTTTTATTCTGGTGAGATATAAAGCACTCATCATTCCAAAGTGATTTACTGTGTTTGCCTGCTCACCGTCCAAAAAATGTATCCTTAGCATACAATTTAGAAATTACAGAAATTCTCCTGAAATTTCACTTCAATGAAGTATGCAAATTGATATGATATAGGAAACTATTCAGGTGTTTGGTATGCGATTCCGCTCGAGGCACCTACTCTTGCCTAAAGATACAATACTATCTTAGATATGGGCTAAGACGACTAATCTCTGATTTCCTGGTTCATTCATTACCACATTATGTATTGTAGTGATAAATTGGTCATATAGTTTAATGGGTTAATTACCGCACGTTTTTGCACACATCATAATATTCATTAATTATTCATGGATAAATATTTGCAGGACGGATTCCACCTAGGGTCTTCTTTTGAATAAATGTTACTTAGCATATTTTAACTAACTTTCCATGCCAAGAAGTGACTAAAAAGGGCCCTTTAATAAATGGTGCTAAAAAGACTAATTTATTGCCTGTTTGCTCAAACATTATCCCTTACATCAACGCGCACATTATTTCTGGTTGAATAATGTCGGTGAATATTATATTATTTATGATACAATTGCTGAATGTTGTGTAAAATATGTGTAAACATGCAAACAGTACATAAATAGTGTTTATAGTACACGTTCACTGAGCTTTGAAAAGGTTTCTGAGTTGCTTCGTTCCTAGTGAACACCATTTCATGACACTTGCATTGCGCAACCCGTTTTGCATCTTTTAGTCATCCTTCATTACATTCATTTTACCACTTGGGTTACCGTACAAAATATTTGTAACAAAATGCACTACATTAATTTGATTAAGCTTCGGTATTAGGCACACCTATTTAGAACTATGTACATTTACCATTATCGTTGTTTTATATAGATTAGACGAACAAATGAAAAATCATGTTGAGGTATAATTATTTCATCTCTCATTAAACTGTATACCTGTCATACTTTCCTTTGAATGACGCAATATTCCACAATGCCGACAAAATGTAGTTCAACCGTCTACTTATCAACGCAAACAAGCTTTGTTTACACTTTTCTTTTGGTTCGTCGACATTCTTATCGTTAGAGTACACAAGAACTGGTACACTTTTCGGCTACTGGGTGGGTAGGGTAACGTAATAATAATACATTTAATGATCATGCGGATGATCATCTTACCACACAAGAAGCCGAGATAAAAACAATACCTACCTACTTACTCTAGCTCCTCACGAACCACAAATTGCTTCTTTATGAGTAAAAGATCAAGAAGGCCTAAACTTCAACTCAACATTTCGAGCAGTGCGTTTGATTGATTGATTACCATTACCGTGCATGCGTGATATCTAATGATTCCCAATGATTGGCAGGGATGAAGCAACTTAATAGTAAAGAAAGGAAATCTTGTCGGATGATCAAAAAATAACATGGGTTCGATGGTTACATGGCGCAAAGAAATCGGGTTCTGAATGGTTTACCGACACAATTTTACACCATACATCGTCAAAATAAATGTACAATATCGACTTTTTAGATGGTTTCTTTGTCTTGGTATATACTATACTGTAGAGGCGCCCAAGGAGCAGGATGATTACATGTGCAAATGTATTTTTCTCATTTTGTAACAATGCAATTTGACCAATAATCTTTAATATGGATTTCAGCATTTCTGAAATTTTGTCCTGCACTAAAAGTTATTGCGTGAATTTTCATGTGTGTAGTACGCAAACCTGTTTACAAACATTGATGAGACTAAAAGTTCAATTCAAAATGTGAAAATGCCTACAGGATTTAACATTTTGTTCTTGCGTTTTCTTTGCCATTTCATTTTACTTCTGACCAATAAATAAAAGTTTAATCTACTCTATCTACTATGAATTCTAAAATAAACACTTCTTATTGAAATAGTAATTTAAGACACATACGTATGTATTTAGTCTTTAAAGTTCTAATAAACAGTTGATAGGAAAATATCTTTAGGATATCAGAAATTAATTATACAGAACCTTTAATTTATTACCTAACATCGGTACCAATTCTAAATCATTATCTTTGATAAGCTAGTAGAATCTCTTTCCAACATATTTATATACAATACGATAATGGTGAAAATGATGTTTGCGAAGTAAACCAAAGTCACAATGTGTAAGCATAGCCTTTTTAATAAAAAAATGTTGAATTTTTATTAAACTCTACTACATCGAGAATCCTGATCACAATGAGAAGGTTTAAAACTTCAAAAAAAGGAGAAAAAATATGGAAATAAAATCATTATATTTCCACAAAAACATACCGAATTGAATAGAAATTTACAAATAATGAAACACTGCATTAATAATGGAGTCATAAATGAATTTGTTATGCTTAAGCCTCGCTACATGAATGTAAAAGAGAGGTTTTGGTTATGCAACTAACTGAATAATGGGGGTTCAGAAATATGCAGTAATGTTTATTTGGTTTCACTAAAAGTCATCCAGCTGGTGGTCCAAGAAGAACTGCATTTTACGGTCTCTGTTTAAACTTACATTTTTTATGTAGATATATTGCTTCTATGATTGTTCCATTTGAAGAATATTTTCATTAGGCTTTTGGGTTCTATGAAGATGCTACGCTTGTGTGACTCTGAATTGTAAAACTCTGCAGCTCAAGCCTTCCTGCAACTGTAATAATGGAGTAATCTATTCGCTAATCAACAAAAATAACGCAGCCACCATTACCAACCCGGGCTTCTATATCTCGGCAGAAATTCTTATCTTGTCCCTATTACATAATGATATAACTTTAAGAGCGCAAAGCGCATCAGTAAGTCGAATGCTTCTGCTCAAAGTATAGTCCTATGTAAAGAGAAACATGCTGTGCTACCCGACACCCGAGAGTGTTTTTGAAGTTGTTTTCCTTTAATGAATCCACAAAAACAACGGGATAATATCGTTTCTCTCTCGCTGATTCGCCTCAAAGCAACACAATTACAGAACTTCCGACGCGGTAGATGGTTCTTATCTGGACGATGATAAAAATTATTTTGAACTTCAGAATTATTGGTTTTTACGTAATGAGTAAATACCGACGTTCATTACGAAATGTGTTAGAGAAAATTAGAGAAATATTGAAACGCATACGAAAGTATTTTAATGACTTTTTGAAAATTGCCCGCTCAGCACAAAATAAGCATGGTGAAAAGGTGCATGGGTGGTACAGATAAATAATGTGCTCAACTTACATAAGAATTATAATTGCAGGCAATGCCAATGCCTCACTTATTTCATTGTTTTCAGTTTAACTGTGTGGTGCAAATAATTGTGAAAATTATTTTTTCGCTTAGAATTTTTGAGTTTTGTCGGCAGCTTGGTTCAGAGAGGGGTGCACATGTGCTACAGAGCTGTAGCTGCTAGCTTTTAGTTTTATTGGATGAATTGTTTAACATTTTAAATACTTTTTTTGTTACATGCTTGCAGGCTGCAGATTACCGAACGACGGTGTTTAATTCATTGAATTACGTGCACTTAATTTTTTTCTTTTAATAAACGGTTGCCGAAGGGGTACAAAGAAATTAAACCTTGCAATTTGGCAAATTCCTTCGTATAATCAAGGTACACGTAGATTTTTGGCAACTACGGCGATACCGGAATTTGTAGTGCAGGAGAGAGGCGTTCACAGCATCATTAGCAACAAAGATACTATACTCTGCGGTAAATAAGTCTATGTGATTTATTGGAACACTCCCATCTCGTAATTTTTCAAGTTAAGAACTCGATTTGTGGACAAATCGGTAAGTTTTATGCTCCGTAGTATTTTAGTAATAATGATCAATCTAACCTTTGATGCAATAAAAATGTAATGGACAGCGCTTGCAGTTGCAACTACATACTCAAGTTGTCCACAATTAATGCTTTTTACTATGCAGCCGATTATAAAACAGGTAGTGAGCCATAAAATGGTAATGCAGGTAATAAGAATTGATTATAGTAGAGTACGTAATGTTAATAATGCAACATTAACTTAACTGCATCATTTTTCATCCCATATTTAAGCATAAATACGAAACAAAAAGAAGCGGCCAAAAATTAAGTAGATTTTATGTAGATTGAAAATCTTTCGGTTTTTTTCTTGGCACACTTTGCTTCTTTTCTTCTTCTCTTACTCAAGGTCCCTTGTTTTGGTTAGCAGAATTCAAAACATCTTTATAATAGATGCTTCACTATCACCATTCTTATCATCAAGATGAGGTTTTCAAATGGCGCATTTTAAAGCAGTTCCCTTGAAAGATGTAATGCAAGGTCCGTTTGAAGAGAAAAAATCCTTCTTGAAAGGAACAATAGATTGATGATATGGTTGCCGAACAAATCCCACACGACCAAAATGCGTGCGTGATGCACAACGGAGACTACACATATCAGAGCAAGGCGGCGACGAGAACTATTATTATTCATTCCTTAAGTGACGATAATAAATAAGCAGGAGCCAATATTATTGTATTCCCTCCAATTAAAGTTTGCACATCGAAATATTATGATATGACTTAAAGATGGTGTGATTTTATGGAGTGCATCAAATCACGAACAAAGAGATAGTGAGCTTGCTAGTTTTTTAGGAGTGGTGATATTCCCTACTTCTGAAGGTAATAATAGAGAACCAGCCTCTCTGTTGCATCCTCCATCTAACCTATAAAACTATCAGATTTTCTGATTTCTTATTTTTCGTAAACCAATGAAGGCGGCTGTTCTACATGCACACACACGCACAACTTCTTCATAAATCTTTTTCAGTCATAATTTGCAGCTTTATTTGACAGTTGCATCATAGCGCATTGCGAGTAATTTTTACCATCTTTCGTATAAATGAGTTCACTGTGCAAAACACTGAAGATGATGCAGGAATTCAAAATTGCAAAAAGTATTTTTGTTTCACGCATGTAAACATTACGAAAGATTCTAACTCTTAGAAGCTGCACAAAAGTAAGCAATTTCTTACAGTTACAGACAACAACAGAATACAACATAAATGATGGTAAATTGTTGCCTACTCATGGTGGTTTTTGTTAATGCAGTTTTTATTATAATATGATATGCCATAGTTCCGGTCTGGTCAGAAAAAAATATAAATATAGACCTGTGAAACATTTCTATTTCCTGTGTATTGTTGCAAATTCATAAATTATTAAAATCCAAACAATTATTGTGAATGAACTAACTGACGTTAATTATTATTGCACAATCAAGGGAATGCAAGCGGTGGCCAATTATTACTGCATATTATCAAAATTCATATCTGTGAAATACTTCCCAAAGATATGCGAAAATGGACATGCAAAGCAGTCAATCTCCTGTGTGAATGGTGACAGCCAGTGTATGATTTTGCAGACAAGTACTGCACCCAGAATTAATATGAAGAGCTGTCTAATTAAATGACTATAAGTTTCTTTCAAATCACTCTTATTTCCGTTTTTAAACTTCCGTTGTCCTCTTTCGCCATTTTTGTATTACCGCAAACAAAAGAAAAACGGATAACAACCTGCGATTCTGTTGTCTTAACACTTTATCAGTTCATACAAGGTAAATTCTCTTGACGTAAAGTATCGTTTTGTTCTCTTTTTGCAAGCATTGTGGCTGTGAAAATGGGAAAGGTTAGGCTACTCGAGGGTTTCTGACAGCAAATACCTAAAAGAGCGTGATTGCCAGTGACGGACGGTTCATATTTCACGCTGTTTTGGACGTGTCCATTCTACTATTCCTTAGCATTACTTGGTAAATATTAACAATTTATAAACTTACTCGATTTATAATTTATCTGTCACGAAAAGTCTTCAACTTCTTTCCCGTTCAAATACATCATGAAAATGTAAATCCGGCCCTTCTGCTGAATACAAAGACACAACCGTCGCTTACAATTTAAAATCTTGCCAACTTCAAACCGAAGTGTTAAACGTTTTCATGTATGAATTCAACAAACAGTCAAAAGCAATAAATTTGACACCAGTTGTAATCAACGGGTGATGTACCAGTGCATTATACGTTAAATTCCCTCCCACACAAAAAACGCTGTACTGGATTCGTGTAAATCGTGCATTGTTTTGAAAATTTTATGCGAATGGCTACTCAGTGATCAACAAAACTCAGAGTGAAAAGAAAACGGAGCGGAAGCCCTGAGTTGAGTTGGTCTAAATACATATCTGCATAATAAGAGAATGTGGTGCAGCTAACGGAACTTTCGACGTAAAAAAAACTTTTTCTTGTATTTCTGCAGGAGAACACATTAGCACACACGTACAGCTACTCTGTAGGAATACGTACGGAGCGTTTACAGATTGCACCAAGTGAGGCAATAAAGAGGAGTCAAAATTCATTTTGGTTGCACATTAGCGTTCTTTCACTCATCGGCACGCACACCAAATTCACCTGTTCTTCTTCAGTTCCTCCTCCGTGTTTCACTGTTTCACTTCCTTGCTTCCTTTTAGGGAGGTTTTTTCTTAAATAACGTGGCAGACTTCGAGCTCAGAAGGAATGATTTAATAATTGAAGTACGAAATTACTTGTTTTGCTTCAACTCTACTCATTAATGAGTCATTATTCATCCACACATCTGTAAACAATGCTTTAAAAGTCAAATGTACAAAAATTAATGTTTATTTGAAAAACTGCTTTTTGTGAGGTCAAAACACTAGACAGCAATTTGTTTAAAGTAAACTCCAGTTAGAGAATCCTTTAAATATTTTTTGATGCCTTGAGACTCTGCCTCTTTGTTAATCTTTATGGACTTAAGTCCATTTTTATAATCAGTTATATTTTTATTGACCTTTTAATACTCTTGAGACAATATAATAATTTAATTGGAGGATGGATTAAATTCTGTACAACAAACGACCTTTTGGGATATTATGGACTTAAGTCCATTTTTATAATCAGTTATATTTTTATTGACCTTTTAATACTCTTGAGACAATATAATAATTTAATTGGAGGATGGATTAAATTCTGTACAACAAACGACCTTTGAGATGGGACATGGGAGGAAAGCCCACTTTTGTGGGATTCCTGAATTTAATTTCAAAGCCTTGTTGTCACCCAAGCACATTTTTGTTTTAGATATACAAGGTTGGTGAAGTCTGCACGAAAAGAAGTAGGTCTTTATTTTATCTATACACCAATAATAATTACATCGATCAATTAATGAAAGACGCAGTGGGGCTTGCATAAGAAATGATTTTTTTTTGAAGAGCTACGCATCCTTTCTTTGGGACAATAGGGACAACCTTCTAAAGCAATCTGATTACCATCATCACCCCACACGCGGACCCTGCGTAATTGAAGTTATTCCATTTTTACATGGCGCAGTCTTCTTATTTATTATGAATATCACTGCTATCACTTCATTTTCATTGCCAATAAGAAAGTAGGCAGACAATGGAATGTATTCTGTATCGGGTTACGCAGCATTCATTTATCATTCCACTTTTTGGGAGATGGGCATGTACGAATTTTAATTCATGTCATTCATTCAATTAACACAATAACATTGGAAGCGATACCAACCACAGGATTTTCATTGCAAAATAAAAATGCAGGGTATAAAATTGATTGAGTTGCTTGCGTATCAACATTTTGTTGGTGGATAATAATTATATTTAACAATAATGAGTTGAATGAGTCGGCAAAGTGTTGAATGTTTGAAATGTTTTTTTAGAATTTTATTGGTGTGTTGGGTGGTATCCGATGCATACTCAATCATGATGTCGTCTGATCTTATCTTGAATATGTATGAAGTAAACATGTTCGCGGATTGTATAGGATCTGAAAGAACCTACGACGACATTTAACAATTACGAATTGAAACAAAATAAAAAGATACTTTTCTTACTGCAGTTCATTTCTTTTTACTTCAGTGTTGCAACTGCAAAACGAAAAGGTTCAGAGACTGACTGGGTGCAATAATAGCAGCAATAATAATGCAATGCCCATCAACTATCATGAAAGATGATCATCGCCATCCTTTTTATTTTATCATCTTGCAATCAAATTATCATTGAATTTCATGAATGGCGTTCCCAACTTCTTTTCTTTTTTCGCACACATCTATACGTGGACTCGTGGAACACGCCTCTTCTTCCCCTGCTTCTTTAAATGAATAATTGCTGCAAAGGAAAAAAGAGCTTTACAGTACAGTCTCTGTGGTCATCCCTTTTATCGACTGCATGCCAAACACCGATGAATAAAATTGTAAAAGTCATTTCGACGAATATCGTTTATTACTTATTAGATTCATAAACAATGCCACAGACTTGTGCAAAACAGTCAGACTGCTTTAAGCAGGAACCACCAGGGCACTCCAAGCAAAACCGGAGGTACATACAAATTTTATTGCAACAAAATAGACTTTATAGTTTATTGCGTTCAGATGTGTAATTCATATGAAAGGAAAGAAAACTGCAAATTGGATGGAATCAGTGTAATCTTTTGATACGATGGGCGGCTGCAAAGGAAGAACAAAAATCCTTGTTAATCAATGACTCAACGCTGCGCTAATGCCATTCACAGCTATCCTGTCCTGAGCTCTCCATCAAACTGCCGCATTGTAAACCAAGACGATAATTTATTTTGACTTCAACCGGCACTGGCTCATAGGCGTCAAATTGTGTTTGCGTAACTCACAGAGTGAAATGTAAGGACGAATTTTGAACTAGTGTGAATGTAACAGCAGACATGACTTAGAAACGCAATTTATGTCGATTGATTTGTAATCGAAATCATAATTATTTGATTGAGGATTACGATTTATTCACTCCCCTTTACAAGGATGTTGATTAAAGCACGCACGCAAACAAAAATACCGTCACGAGTTATTTTTTGATATTGTAATTGATTGAGCTGCATCAAGAAGCGTGAAAGTCCCATATCATCAGGCAGTTAACACACTCATTGCGAGACTCTTAATGATAAATTATTAGTTTAAGATAACATTTTCAAGAAATTCTTTTCATCCAAAGCCCGTTTTATAACATAAACAAAGGCAATCCGTTTTCGTAGTATTTGCTTAGTGCCATTAAACAGAGATGTTCAAAACGTAAGGTACTAAACTTGGCACTAAAGTAACTACAGTATCAGCCACACCCAGCAGAAAAATTTCGGTAAATGTGTTACTGTACAATTCTAATCGCACTAAAGAAATCTCTCATTTCTGTTGTTGATGTACTTAACATAATGCATCGCGCATTGCACCAGAATCATCGTGTCCACCATGATAAAGAAACAAAGTCAGTCAGAAATCATCAAGAAGAAAGGAAGGCCGTCGTGTTTCTTGAATCATGACGAAAATGATGGCATACGTTAAGCACGAGTAAATAATTCTGCGTACTCATGACCATAATACACTACTTTTCAGTTTTGCATGTTATTACTGAAACCGAAAACCCACAATCAACAGTGTCATCTCCTGTAAAAGAAACAGCATCCGCTTCTCTTGACACTTCAGAGTACCTTTCCTGTGTTTCAGTTTCATTCATCGCCGTCATTTCCAACAATGCCTGCAACGAACCGAGAATCCCGTAAATGTTTGTCAAGAAGTATTCTCTTGACACTTCAGAGTACCTTTCCTGTGTTTCAGTTTCATTCATCACCGTCATTTCCAACAATGCCTGCAACGAACCGAGAATCCCGTAAATGTTTGTCAAGAAGTGGTCAGTTACTTTGATTTAAATGAATGCAACATTTCGCATGCAATCGTTCACCTGACTGTGTGCCAGGTGTCTCATAGCTTAAGTTCACGTCTATTATTCCTAGGTTTACCCAAATAAAAACACGAACACAACTTTATTACTGCCCCAGTGCCACTTGCGCTTAAACAAAGGCACAACCACAATAGATAAAAACAGCGCGTGGTCGTCATCTCGTCAACTTACGGGTTTTACCATAATAACCAAAAAATAGATTACCACTGCTGCCGCACGACGGCTACGATTTCGTCTCCTTGTTGAGAAGGGTCGGGTTACATTGTAACGCAGGAATTATGCAAACGTTTTTGTCAGTAAAAAGAGCTCACAAGGGATCAGAACTTACTCATCAAAGTAAACAAACAAAGGGGGCAATTATTATAACGCAGTAAACGAACCATACAATTTACCATAATCTCTCAGCTCAACTCGTGGTAGTTTAGACAAAGGCAATTTGGATTTACCCGTAAATCTGTGAAGAAAATATCGAAGTATTTTTAAGGTACTACTGCCACTTCCCAATTTTACCATTTAAAGTATTTTCCTAAATTCAAGATTCTATACTATGGTATAGTTTTGTAACACATCTGACAAAGAACTTGACAATCAAGAGTTGTTTCCTACTGTAGATTTTCGTGGAATTCGCCAACACGATTATGTAATGAACTAGCCGCAAGACCTTACGAAACAATCTTTTTAATTGATTCCGCAAACACTTCGCTTAGTCAGCTTTTTGTAGGATTTGTTGTAGAGAAGTAGAGCTCGATTCAATTATTTCAGAAATTATTGTAAGCTGATTAGACTTGCTACATATGTGAATAAGTACTTTAAATTGTCTGATTTTACACATGAATGTATGCAAACCCATCGAATTACAAAATAATCTTAGTTAGCCTCTATTTGCTTATGGATTAGTTAACAGGGCAATTAACGAATGATTGATTGAAAATTACCAAACCTACATTTAAATGATTTTATCGTTTACAATGCTAGTGTTTGGTAGGCTGTAGGCTACTTGACTCTAATTATCCCCGTAATAAATCTAAAACGGTAGTTCATTAAATGATGTTTTAAGGATAGGATAATACTTTTTTATAGTTAAATGAAAAATTCAACGCGATGTTACATCAAGGTTCAAATATGTTATCCAATTTTGTTTTATCATTTCATGTGGAGGGTAGTTGGTCACTCCAGTTTACAGTAATGAGCTTTTTAAATTAGTAGCCGAAAGCAGGCATGGCTTAATTATTTAATCACTGAGTAAAGCAATCAGAGTTATCCATCTTCTTCAAAACGTTCTCTTCTATTATGGGTTGAATCACCGTTATTCGCTAGATTTTAACCGGAGTAAAAGAAAATTACATTTTGAAAAATTTATTGAGATCTCAAGCGATTTGAGATTGAGCGTAAATAATGAGTCTTTTATTTTTGAGTTTGTGCTAGATTTATTATTAGCAATATTGCTCATAAGTGAAGAGCTACACCTAGAGAAAATTTAAGCTGAGAATTACACAATTATTATATCATGTATCAGGTTCCTTTTGTCTATGTTCCGGGATTATGGATGCTGCAGAACCTGTCGGGTATTCAAACTCAAGCGTTCAACAGTATTTTACCGCATGTACCATCACCAAAATTAATACTCTCGTTTTTTCTCAATTTAAATTAAAAATCTGATGTTATAAAACTAAAGTATCAGGGATATTCTTTCTCGAAGCTTATAAAATACATCGTTATTAAACAATAGTTTGTTTCAGGAGCAATTACGCATGGTATGTGTTTAAGTGGTTTAGTGTGTTGCATAATAACCTGAACTAAGCCAGCTACCTACACATCAAAACGGTGATTTGAAAGCATTATAATTCATCAATCATGGTTCGTAGCTTGTAGGTATACTAGTCACTATTAATTCATAGTACGTCATCGCGAGTTCAGAGCCCTGCGACTTATCGACTAGATACATGTATGCCCAGGCCTTACAGAAACGTATCAAAAGCTATTGCATAATTTTGTTGGGGTGGGTGCATTATATCATTATTAATCAAAATTTAACGTGCCCTGTCTACTTAAGCTATTTCATTCAAGGAAATCACAAAAGGTGGAGGCGGAGGAAAAACTTTGCCAGATGCCCTTCTTATTTATTTGTGAATGTGAGTTTCAAGGGGTTTAATAAAATTGTTTACAAGAAGCCGTATTCGAAATTCAAACGTTTTGAATACTAAAGGATACGAAGTGAACTAACGCTTGAACTTTTACTTTTCGAGAAAGCGGAAGTTGCTTGACTGTATGCGTGAATACTTACAGTAGTACAAGGTGCTATCTAAATATTATCTATCCAACTCCGAAGAGTTTATGAACCCAAGGCTTAACTCATCGTTAGTATATTCGGTGAACCATTTAAATACAGAACACAATTATTTATGATGGCAAGAGGTGTTATAAGATGGACAGTAAGATTATGAAATGGGTGATAGTTTTACTTTAAAAGTGAAAATACAAAATGCACTCTAATCAACGGCTCAGGATAAGAACGGCAAAAAAATTCAACTTTGGTCTACTATTATATAAACTGTAAACGCTCGGCAGCGATTTCTTTAAATGTAAGAATTTACCAAAACAAGAAAAAGATAACAATCGAAGAGGAAAAATTCTACTGATGAGAGGTGTAGCAGACATGTTGAAACTAGCTGATCCAATTTTTACATTTTATTTAGACGCGTTGGATAGAATCTCGTGAGAATGTATTAAAGCATAAGTAGCGATTAAAGTTATTATTTATATTGTTCCAACTCTGATAGATACAACGATGAGCGTATCGTACTGCTAAAATGTAGAAAGGAGAGGAAGAAAAAGCGGAAGGAAGATCTGCATATCGTTGAAGGAACAAGCGGAAGAGCAGGAAATGAAACATTTGCATGAACAGATTGGTATTTGTTTGTTAAGCCGGGATACGTGAATAGACCTTTAAAATGACAACTATCTCAATTGTCTCTATATTAATTCTTACTGCTATTGTCAGTGATTATTGTTACGTATATCTCTACTATTATGCGCTTCCCTTCTTTACAAACACTTTCTTCTGATTGATTGTATTAAAAGGAGTTTTCATTAGTTTGATAACATTTTAGATGCTTTGGCACTCGGAAGTTTTTAAATTATGCATTTTATAGGATGCATTTCTTATTACGCCAGATAATATGGTTGTACAAATAATGAGATCGCCTAATACATAAACTCTTGTAATAAAATAATATAATATTAACGTAATTATTGCGTATAGCTTTCACCTTTTGCATGAAATAATACGACGAGCGCTTGTGTCGACTTATTAGTTTACTAGCAAAATAATTTATGCCACAATTAAATTCATCGGCTTTCCTGTGTCATACGTAACACGCAAACTTTTATATTTCGAGGAACTCCGTCAACGAAATGAAGTCTGGTTTAGCATCAGCGAACAAATGAAATTATTTGGCTTCACTTTACAACGCTTCCCTTCTACCAGTTGAAGTTCAATTAATTGTTTGCCCAAGAACAAGTTATTCATTATCAAGTAGCCAGTACTGTGCTCGCATTTATTAAGTAAAATGAATAATTACGCAAGTTAACTGACCATTTCATTAACAGCTGTGTTAAAAAGTCCTTACAACAATACACTGCTTCATTCTGCCGTAGTTAACTAACTGTTCACATTACATGAAGGGTGTAGCAGGTGCATATTCATCAGTCATTTTTTTAAAAAGACAATGAGACGATAATATGAACAAGTAGTTAAATCATTTAGGTAGTTACGCACACTCACACACATCAACTGTCACTGTCATTCTTTGCGACGCCACAGTTCAATAAACTTGAGAAAATAGTAACGTTCATTCGTTTTTCAAGCTTCTTGTAATTCTCAGTGGATTTTTTCAAAGCAATTGAAACATATTTTTGCATTCATAAAGGTTATTGTACATATTGTTATTGACAATGTTATAATGTGTTATTTGTTACTGCTTCTAAGTTTATTATCCACACGTTATTATGATGATGAGCTATTATCCAATAGACATAGAAAAAATCCGCTGTTTAAAAAACCCTTAAATGTTTTACGTATTTACGTTTCTTACAAATCCATTGCGTGATTCAATTCGCCTGACGAAACGAAGCGTGTTGTGGTTTGTTGAAGAAACGATTTTGCTCTGCTACTTTACTTATTTAACACATAAAATCTAATAGTTTCAACTGAGAATAACAACTAGATTATTGCTGCTGTCCCTTGCAGTAGTACTTAGCTTAGGCATGTTTCTGTCGTGTTTTTAAAGTGCAATAAAAACGGTTGTCAGCTACTATTGCCCCGAGGAGTAGGCTATAGGGTATGAATGATATCATAAGCATCGTCATCAACACCACATTTCGTCATCAGATGTATCATTCACATCGTCTCAGTTTGTAAATTAGTAAAAATCTCTTCTTCATAGCTATCCCTTTTGCCCACTCTGACGCATTTTTCGCATTATTTAAATAACTTCAGAAAAATGAAGAATCTAGAAAAGATACTTCGTAGCCACGTACAGAAGCATCATAGGAGAACCGAATATGTATCAACTATTGTTTCGGGCTATTGACATCACAATATAGGATTACATGTCGAAAGCATGCAATAAAATGGTTTTACTGACTGAACCGTCTTAGGTTATCAAAACATTTAGAATGTTTACGATTTAAGGGTGTGTTTGTTTGTCTGTCAGTAAAGATGATAGAACCATTATAAGAAGTAATGTAGGATGACAGCTTCAAAATATGAATATGAAATGAGGATAAGCAGAATATTGCATTTCCCTAAACTTACAATGAAATGATACAATGAAATTTTTTATGAGCACTGAAATAAATATTTAAGTTTGCGGGCAAACAATATTTACAATGAATGTGTGCTCATTCACTTTATGGGTAGTAATAATAGTAAGCTTCTGCTTTGCCTAACCGCACATTACTGTTAAGGCGTAATTGCATAGAAGTCGTGCAGCAAACTGCAATAAACGATTGAGTACCTACTCTTTTTCCTTAACTAACCGGAAATACACTCGTCAAAGCAAACCCTCATTGCACTGGTACACTTTGCCTACATACCCACTACCCGTAGAAAAGCCTCAATGTTTTGACGCTATCTTTTAAAACCACTACGTGTGAATATGTATAAAATGCCTATGTATCTATTCCGATATCACTTGATGGCGATGTTGATTTTGGCATCCTTTTATTGAGCAATGTGGGAGAACACAATTAATATTTCTATTTTTTTCTTGCAAATCGGCGAGATTTGGTTTTGCAATAATAAAGAAAACCGACGCATAGACAGCCTCACTTTTCATAATTTTTCTTTATATATCAACGCAAATGAACAAAATTAAGTGGATTGTAGAGAAGGGCTCGTTATCTACGTAGATCAGTTCATCAGAGCAGTCCATTGTGCGCCGGTGGCGTGCGTATATTTATGTAGCCTTTATTCGATAACAATAAGTCATTAACAACTCATTGGCGCTCACAGTTTGTCTTGAAAAAATGAGACACTACAGAGTATGCCATATGAATAAAAAATCACTAGAAAACTTGAGTGAGAAATTTTTTGCATGTTTTTACATTAAAAACTGCATTGACTTCCTTTTTCCCTGATGCTGTTAAAATTTGCACGTGTTCAATTAATTTCTTTTGAAAGAAGCCCGTATCCTAGACTGTATTTCACTCACTCTGACGATTAAGCTGATAATAATTAAGTACAATTTTTATAATGCATGCAGGCATCAGCTACTGTGTTCATTTTGTTGATGATAGTTATAGTAATAGTAATAGGATTATAATCGCAATCCAACATTAATTATAGTAGCGTTGAGGAGGATGTACAGGAATTACAATAATGTAGGACGGATCATTCCTTGTGATGAGTAATTATCAGCCTGTCCAACAACCCACCATCAACAACAACAAACTGTGCAAATTGCAGGGAAATTAAACGAAACAAATGGTGCCGGGTGGCACGTTGCAGTAAATGCACGAGGAACTGAGTGAATGAAAATGAGTATAAATGAATTAATAAAACCCTGCACTTAGATTCTCAAAGACTCTTTAGCTTCAGACATTCATTCATCGGATCATCCATTGCTGCTAATTGGGAAAGCAGCCTGTTTGTCGCATGATGTATGGTTGGTAAGAAAGCAGGAGAATTTTTGATTATGTGTACGTAAGTCAGTGGATAATGGTGTACATTTGCAGTTAAACACAATTAATTCGAAATTACCACAATTATAGGATGCGGTGCATGCCAAGTCATTGTCAATCTTTTCAACTTTTTGACAGCAATGCAGCGTAGTACCTATGTATCGGTCATGGTTAAAATTTAAGGTAAATCACGGAACTTGTTGGAACAAGAATTGCGAAAATGACGGGGTAGAAGAATGCATTTCTGCAACATATTTATATTGAAAAGTGCAGTGGGTTTTTAAACTTTTCGTAGTGTAGAGTATTATGTCAAACATTTTTTATGAAGTATACTTTTTTTCTTCTGTCTGCGTCTCCCAAACTTCTTTTCTTCTTCTAGAAATCTTACATTAGATAAGGAAAGATCTCTACGAATACGAACGCGATGTAAGTAACCGCAAGAGCACGTCTTCTTTAAACAGTAATTTAATAACGCAACAAAATTGTAAGGAGACATGAAAACAGTTACAGTTACACCTAGATACGCACAATGCACCAGTAAGAAAAACTACTGCGATCTTTGAAGCTGGTGATAATGATAAATGTTGGTGTAATGTGCAATGTTTAATGTTGTGCCCATTAGCAGTACAGTAAAGCAACAAGAAGAGCTGACATCTGCAACAAAATCATTTAATACATTCATAAATGCAAAATGGGAATTCTAATGCTTTCAACAACCACAGACGACCGGGAGTGAAAAAAGATTTTTAGCCATCAAATTCTCTCACTCAGCTTTTTACCTTCCTTGCTGCTGGCTATGTAATGAAATTTACATAAAGTACGGATCTCAACTTCTTGCAAAAAGTATATTATCAATGGACTAAACTGAGAACTCATCCCGCATTTTTCAGAAGAATCGGTCGATGATGAGCGTTCTGCCATTTTTAAATACTTTGTATGACGAACGCTCGACAGGGTCTGACGGCACTACGAAATTGAGCTCCCAAACGTTGATTGAAAATCAGATTAACAGGGTGGTAATTAATGAGGGCCATAAAAGTTGTGAAACTCATCTTGATAGTTACAGAAAGTCTGTACATCGGTACCTTAACGGACAAACCATAGTACCTACGAATCAGGCAAAGTTTGCGAAAAACGGAAGAACACCATCAGCCATGACAATGTCAAGAGTTTGTGTTACGGGTACGTGAGCTTTTACACTGCAGTACATCACAATTTTTATCGAAACATTACATCATCGCCATGCTCTTCGGTTATTTGCCTGCTTTATAAAACTGCTTAGTCAAAATCGATGTTGTTTTTCTTTCTCATTTCTGCACCCTAAAAAGCAGAAACGGAACGATGAAAACACATGGTTTTAAAGGAAAACCCTTCACAACTTTAAGTAAAAACGTTAACATTTTTCGTCCTCCTTCGCCCTTAGCCTTTTTGAGATTTTAAATTAAAACTGTTACACGGGGAGGAATTTTTATCCCGGGCATAATCAAATGAGAATTTTTTTCGCTGCCAATTTTTAATTTGGAGAACACAGTGAACGTTGTGACAGGTGTGCAAAACCTCTGCAGCATTTAGAGACACGTCCATGACTGGGGTACACATTATAAGAACCTATAATCTCTTTGACAGTCTACAAATTTCGTTTTAAATTAAAGCTATAATAAATACGCGTGTAATACACTTTTCTCAATTGGGGTGGTAAGAGCACAACCTTAAAACATACATGTACATATTGCATATTACGTTCAGTTCATTGAAAAGGAAGCACACTCGTGTTTTCATCACATTCACTGCTTCTTAAAATTGTGCACCGTGGTGAAAATTCATGCTAAGGTAAATAGAGTGGCGCCCGGTAAAAACGATAATTTTGCTTAAAAAGTGTGTGTGCAAGTCATGTAAAAAAAACTTTATTTGCTCATTTTTCAAACATAATGAATAAGCTCCTGCAGCACCAGTGTGGCATCGACATCGACATGAATCTTATTACCGATGACCTACAAAAGTTTTTGACACACAGAAACGATATGAAGAGGCGAGGAGATGATGGACCTTTTTATTTTAAAAATGTACTAAGGAAAGATTTCCTTTAAATCGAATCTAATCGCGGACCATCACCACACCTGTTTCTATTCTCTTCTTCATGCGCTTCAGAACTTCAAATATTGCTTTTTATCTTCATCGGGAAATTTTAAAGGAAGATTTCATTGCAGTGACAAGTAGGAGAAGAGAGGCACTCTTTCAATCAAAAATATAATAATGGTAATAATTGTAATAACGTCCGAAGAGGTGTGTTTTACGAGCATTTCTTTTCCTCTGCTAACTCTCTCGCTTCATACTAATCAAATTCTTCATCAACATCATTCTCTCAGAAATCATAATCACTCTCGGAGAAACAACGCTAGAGAAGACAAACGTCTCCATTCTCTATCAGGAATTATCATTATTATGAATGACGATGATTCGCATACCTCCCGGAAGGCATATCTCTCACTTTACATTTTTGTTTATATAAAACAGCACACAAGATTACCATACATTTAAGTCGCAACAAGAGAGGAGATGGGATAATAAATGAAAAAATAATGGTCCTTCTGACGTGTGAGTTCATGTATGTGTCTCAAGTGACTGTTCACAACATGAAAGTACACACTTAACATTATTTCACCGAATAAATTATTATGTGAACAGATGGAGACGATGAGATTTTTATTCAAACGACAGGTGGATTAAAAAGCTGAAGAAGAGGAGAGAATTGCATTAGCCAGTCATTTCTATTTATTATTGCTGTTTGCATCATTTCTTAATTTTGTAGAGATGCTTGACTTGAAGGGATTATTATGTTGTAATGTCCATTGCTGCCGTGAACACAATAATTCTGATGATGTGTGTGGTGTTCTATCCGTTTCTTGTTTTTTTTCTCGAAAAAATTAATTACATGCGAATGGACATGTTGTAAATAATAGAGACGAGACATGCCTATTTACTGTTTTGAGAGGAGGAGAAAAGATGAAAACAGAGAGATGGGAGAGAGGCGAGAAAAAATTCCATTAGCTTTCTTTTTTTAAAGTGGATTAAGACGGAAATATCCTTTTCTACTAATACTTCGTCATTGACGTGTTCGTACCTAAATAAAAACAATGAAGGCAAATAGAAAATTGGATACTTGGCGATCCCAGAGAACAAGAGAACAACGTGATCATTTGATCATTAATATTAAAATCGAACTTAAGTGATTAGCATTATCAAAGAAAACCTTCGGGCTCCTTATCTCAAGTGTGATTTTTAATAATTCGTGGCTATTGTTGCAATGACGTCGAATCATTTCTCAAGAAATGAGACGTCACCGTCAGTAGAAATTTTTGCGATGAAAAAATTAGAGTGTCATTTATTTTTAGCAAATCAATCTGATTGAAGTTTATTCTGCTTTACATTCCAACTGAACACACCTTAGCCGAAAGTAAAACTTTGAGCAGTGAAATTTACTACTGCTACACAGAAGCTTATCATCCTGGCTCTTCAGATTTCATGGTTCTTTATGCGTGATTTGTTTGCAAAGTTCAACTTTCTGTAATTGAGATCATTGTTATACAGCATTAGCATTGGTATTGCGTTTGTCACATCGTTATGAAGAAAAAGGTGATTGAGGTTTTGATTCAGCTGTAAAATTAATTTTTCAATTTACATTCTTTAAATTCTCGGATATTGCATTGAAATTTCAGTTTATTTTAATCATTTCTCCCTATATTTCAGTCATGTCTCTCGTTTTTAATCTGTAATTCACTCAAGAAAAGTCCTTTTTCATGTGTAAGTAGGTGCAACGTGTATATATATTAAGTAGTTAACCTATTTTAACAAATGTTACAAAATGCAAGTGTTAAACTCTTAACACCTTTTAGGTATTATTTGCAATAATCCCGTTGCATGTCCAAGAACGAATGGATTGAGCTACTAGAAGTCAACTAGAATCTTTACGAGTTTGATCTGACAGGAGCTTCAGTCTTTGTTGGTCTCTTTAAAGACATGACAGTCGTATGCCCGTGACGGACTGACTGACTAGATAATAGATACTTAAACCATCAAACGTGATAAATGAAATAATATGCAAACTGAATATGTAAATAAGAAGCTTTTTACTCTTCTCACATCAACTCATTTTCATATCCATTCAGGTGATGCGTCTTCTACTTTACCCGATTTCCTCAAGCTAACAAAGGCTCGTGTGATGGATCCTCCTTGCGAAAGATAAACAAGGAATTTGTTACAAAAACGTGGCGCCGGCTGCATTTGATGCAAGTGTAGTGCAATAAAGAATCCATTGTGTGATTGAAGAGGAGGATGGAACGACGACGTAACATATATCATGCAGAAAAATCATTTTCTTTTGGGTTTGCATTGTATTCAATAGGAAAAGGGACCAGTGAGTTTGTGGAGTTTCAAAAGTAAACCAGGGGGATGAGTGTGAGCTTTTTCTTTAAGTGCTTCTTGGCCAAACAAACTTATTTTAATTTTAATAATTACTATTTTGGCCTACTGCTCTACTACAAAACCTCACGCTCGTATACAAGCATTATGCAGAAATAATGCTAAACAAATAAGCTTTTTTCTCTGCTTTTTTGTTAATTTCTTCCTCATTTGCACAGATTTAGTAGTTGATTTTCTCGCATAAAAAATCTCTATAGGCGTCACCATTCATTACATTACTGTTTTCCTAATCACTGTCTTGAATTGTTCGTTATCCGCTGACCATAATTAACTAGCTGCCAAAATATTTGCAGAGAGACAAATTCAGGATACGAACTGAGACACACATGGGCAAATTTGTCGGTACAAATTAAGTTGAACACAATGCAAATAAGATAAACTTCACATACTTTCGTATTCATTAAAGCGTAATCATACCCACTGAGACTGAACACACGTTTTTAACGCACCCTCTCATTCGTACACGCAACGTTTGCTTTGAAGATATTGAGAACGCACGCATAAAGAGAGTAGAGAGGCGTACGCACTATATAACCTTTAAATCTGTTCCACCTGACAAAGCACGTCATAAATCAGGACTCAATTTGACTATTTAACATTATTTTATATTCATAATCTTATTCATAATAAAAATGTAAATATGTAAATTTTTGGTCATCGTGACACTTACAAAGAAGCGTTTCGGATATTTTAATGAAGAGCGCCTCCAATTCAATTCACACCATTATTTTAACTTAAATTAATAAACTTTCAGTAAACAATTCAAAATTAAGATTTTGTCGACTAATTCCTGTTCATAAAGCTGGCTTACGCAACTTTTGTATATTGTACATATGTATATCAAGTCGGTGGAATAAATAAACGTTCTGTTCAGGTGAGACCTCATGTTTGTATTATATATGTATCTTTATGTGTTGCGTCGATTACTTTAAACATGTTTACTATGGTCATTTGTGCTTCACTAAACATGCTGTTTCTTTCTGGTTGTTTCAACCCTTTCCAAGAGATCAGCAGTGAAGATTAAGCCTTCTTTCAAATAACTTAATTTCGTGTGTGATATTCATTCATAAAGAACCAATCACAGTCTCAAACTGATTATGCTGGTTGTTTTGGCTAAGCACAAGTTGGTAAGTGATAAACATCCTTTGTGAATATGATTAGGCATTTACTTGCTTCAACATGCTAACCTGAATTTATATGTATATTGTCATCCGCACTTTTTAGGTATTAGTGCAAACAAGTGTCTTAATTATTGCTTCATATTTCTTGGCTTAGGTCAAATATTTTGGTCATGGCCTAGGTCTGCATTTAAAGACAAATGCTAATTGGAAGGGATGCAATTTTGGGCTAATTCACACTTATGATTATTATACATGATTATAATTCATAAATCAACGATGTGAATTAAAATGGTCAAATGCTTTAAAATGTTTTTACTGTAACATGCAATTAATCAGTGTATTATGTCAGATATCAAACCATACGGCCAAATTCTCACCACTGCACTTGTAAAAAATCAGTCCCAAAAATATTTGTACTTTTTACATACCTCATCAAACAGGTAATTATATTGTAGACGTTTTACATTTCTTAGCTATTTTACGCTAGAAAATAACATATAAAGACAAATGCCCAGTTAAAGGATTAGTTACGCACTACGAAAGGAAGACACGTACGTAAACAATGATAAATCGAAGAATATTGTGCAAAGTTATTCCAGCTAGAGCAATTAATTCACCACACGCAATGTCGAGTGGAATAGCAAGTTGCTAAAAATAACTGAATTTATGCGTCCTGTGACTGTATCGAATACGGGGATTAAAATGTACTTACATTTAAGGTACGGTACAGAAATGGTTCGACTCAGATGAAATTCTTTCCCTTTGTTTCATATCGCATTACATTCCAATTACAGTATGCACACCGCTTCAGGAAAAGACGTGACATTCAGACACGTCCCGACATTGGCCGGACCGTGGCTTCAATTGTCAGAGAGCAGAGCACCGAAGTGGAAGATGCACGAGAAACGTTGCAGACGAGAGACGCAAGAACAATTCTATAATCTATTTTTCTATAATTTCACTGACGTTGGATGAAAGTAGCGGTAAAGAAACTTACGACTGATGGCTGCATACTGCATGATGATGAGCATTATCATCTGACAGGTATGCATTGTGCGAGTCAATTGTGTTTTTTTTTTAAATGTGAACAAAGTTATGTGTGTAAAAATATGAAACAAGTTGATTTCTCTTATCATTCTGACAATCTACGTTCACATCAGCATTAACGCTCATCATCGCTGCATATCAAGATCATAGGACAAGAAAAAGTGCACCATTTTCATTTTTGTCTATTGTAAAGAAAGTTGATTTCCCTTATCATTCTGACAATCTACGTTCACATCAGCATTAACGCTCATCATCGCTGCATATCAAGATCATAGGACAAGAAAAAGTGCACCATTTTCATTTTTGTCTATTGTAAAGTACCTGCAAAAGGTATTTAGTTATTTTTCCGCATTTCAGTGTATAAAATGCCTACTTCTGTGTCACAAAAAAAGAATGCTAAATAAAAACAATAAAAACATTGTCATTAGATTGTGGTTTTTTGATGAAGCATTTTTTGCCAATCAAATCAACGTTAGCATCACGAGTACTGAAATGTACATTTTAAATAAACTCTTCAAGGCTGTCACAATTCCCAATTCGTGGCATACTTCTTTGTGGAAAACCGAGCTGGACTAATGCTCAAACTATAAAACCTTCAACTCCACTCATTGCAAAAACAACGTAACTCAACAATGTCAAAAAGTCTAAGAATGACAAAAATATGCCGCTTCTTCAGCTTATCTTTATCTAGAAGCAATTTGCCCGAAGTATGTAATAAGGTAGATCCATTAGTTTTCGATTCTTCTATGAAAAACAATAATGACACTGCTCTACTTCCGAAGAACGTGACGACTGTCTCGTTGCGGTATTAGGTAAGCTGAGTAGGATTTGGTGAATAGCAAATTGAGAATTTTTGTGACAAAACTGTGACAAAACTACCACCAGACAAAAAACCCTGCAGGCATAAATAGCTTTGCATAGTCTCATGCAGATTAAAATTTATCGTTAAAGAGAAGACAAATAAAGATTCATGCACCAGTCGTTGGCTAAATAATCCAAGGAACATTACTAAATTTTAGAAAATTTAATTCCTGCTGTAATTTCTGCGACGAAATGCTGCTGAGCAAAGGAAAAGGCCTGTAATGTAAAAGTTATGGTCACTGAAATAAACTGTATAGGTGCACATTTGTTGTTGATATTGAACTTGCCTAGATGTTCAAAGGTGCGGTGCGGTGAAGAGTACGTAACAGGAGCGCACACTTAACTGTGAACTTAATGTCCTCGGTGCCCGTTGAACCTAATCGGAAAACGGAGGGGAAATGGACAGATGGGAGACGAATCGTTTTTATGAACGTTCCTTTCATAAAAAAGATTTTCCGTTCTCTCTCTATTATCAACACACTGCCATTAATTATATTAGCGTCAAGTCAATCAAAATAGTGCGAAATTTTCCACCATTAGAAAAGGCGCTTTATGTGTTTGTAGCATGTGCAAACGCATTAAGAATTACATCACATTGCAATTTTATTATCTAGGAAGCGCCATCACAGAGGGAATGCTGTTTGAAAAACGGCAAGAAAAATAGAGGCGGAGTAGATGCTGACGATTGTTAGCATGCTGTCTTCTTGATTTGGTAAGAAGAAGACAGCTTTGTACCACCGACAAAATTTACACAAGTGGTCCCATTGTCACAGAAATGTCATCATTATTACCATTGTGGCACAGTATTCAAGATCATAATCTAGTGCGTCATGCCTCGTGGAGTTTGTCATGCGGAAATGCAGTTGACACAATGACAATAATAGCAAAGGCAAGCCCATAATATGGTGCGAAATGTTGTTTGAATGGCGTCTGCTCAAGAACATCGTTTTGCGTGGCTTGACTTCTTGGCTACTGACTTGTGTAGGGTATTTTGCGTTACGCGACCAGCCGTGCTTGCTCCTGCATACTAATAATCATTGATCATCATGAGAAGCATGACAAATAGAAACAACTGGAATAAATATGACGATTTGCACTTTCTTACATGCTACAAAAGGAATATTTTAAGCGTGAATCTTTTGTTAGTTTTACTTTTCTTGCAAGAAAATAGTGTATACACAATACTCATAATGTGCGCACAATAAAGTCATCGACTCTGACTCCCGTTGCCATTGTGTTGCATAATGATAATCATATTATGCTTCAATTTTATATTCAGCTATATAAAAGAACACTCAAAATGACCGCTGGTGACAATATGCTAGCGACAGTATTAATAAATATTGCAAAGACTAGATTTTTCTGTCTTTTTTCATTTATCATTGTTGTTTTTGAACCCTTGCACTGTTGTATAAGAGAAAACGCTCACCTTCCTGTCAATAATCACAAACGTGACTGGTTGCCGCTATCCGATTCTAAAATCCCGTACTGTAAAGTTGCATGTCAGACCAACGAAAAGACATCAGTGAAATTCATGCAGGAGTAACATTTACAACTTTATTAATATGAATTTTTCTACTTTATCATGTAACGCTGTAAGTGTTTTAATTGATTGGTTTTATAAAAGATAAAAATATTACTGTGTAACATAATCTTGTCGTTCGTACACACACGTATCTATTTCATTTTACACATCTCACTTTCTTAGCTTACATTAAGTACATTAGAGCGTGTTGGATTCTTGGCAAAAAGGACAAGAAGGTATTTGAGGGGTGGAATATGTAATGTGATGCATTTTTGGTCATTTTCATCTCCATTTTATAGTGATGTTAATTTTGTCCAAAACGACATCTCTCGTCGTATAAATTATGCAAATTGAACACAAAATAATATTTGTATTTGTATTAATGCCTTATGATTAAAAAACCTCAGGGTCTACAATCAATTTTTCTAGATACAACAATCGTTTCTGGTTATCAGGTTCCGGACAACGCCCAATCAAATTCTCAAATAAGTGATGAGTGGTGAATGGATATGGATACAAACAGTATTGGTCTTTTAATAAAAATGCTGATAGTGTACTTGTACATTGCAAAATGATGTTTTTGCAAAGATCATTTTCACAATTTCATTCGTCTCATTGATATCTAATCTTAAACCATTTTGACAAAGCACACCATTTATCTCACCTATGTGCTGTGTCATGTACTGAACAAAAAGGGTGATGGTGAAGTGCTGATGGCTATGCTAGCTCGCTCAAAAGGAACAAACCTTTACGTCAAAGCGTGTGAACTGTGAAAAATGCTCGGCAGAGATAAAAACGCAGTGTACCATAATAGAAAATACTTGTTTCCTACATACCTATTTTTATGGTTTGTCCGCAAACTACCTTGTCCTTATCCTTCCCGACATGCAAATGCATAACCCATGCATGTATAATCTTTAAAAATCGCCATCTTTATCACCACCCATTTACTCCAATAGCATAAACTTGCTCCGTTTGTTGAAAGTGTCAACGTGTCCCAATTCCATACAGATAAGAATGTGATTAGCGACATGGATATCGACACTGTCACTGAACGTCACAATCAAATAATATTATGTTCGAGCAAGAGCCAAGAACAGTGTTACAGTTTATAAAAAGCAATGTACCAGAAATCCTGATGCCTCAAAAGTGGGTTGGCTAGCTAACTATTTTGCAATGATTAGCTTGTCCCTTAATTCGATTTTGACTTTGCCCATGGCACGCGAATGACATGATGAAATGGCTAGTCTGGCTTCAGACTTCCTAAAGATTCCTACTTTCTGTGGCAAATTGGCTACATGGATTAAGCAATAACGATAATGCGAAACTGATACGGATTGTCTCATTTGCGATATAAAAAATATTTTAATGCCCAAAGCAACTACTTGACAGAGATATTCAACCAACACAAAAACTCCTCTCATTGAAATGTATTTATTTAAAGGACCAAAATTGACACATCGTTTGAGGGTGTTTTCTTCACATAGACCTGTAAATCAAATTGAATTGATCAATTAACCAAATGGCTGTATGGGTTGCTGGTTTATAACAAGGTTCGCTTTTAGACCTAATGAATCACTGGGTAAGTACTTTAGTGGCCGTTGGCCATAAAATTATACATGTGATGTGGTTACTAAACGCGAAAATACGTCTGTACAGACTCTGTAGTCTGTAGTCTCGAGGGACTAGTTACATATAATATTTGTCCATTATTATGTTGAAATCAAATTCACATTTTTAATGAATTGTTAATAATCTGTCGTGGAAGGAACGTACACGAACATTGGAAGATGACAATGATCGAGCACTCTGATTTTAAAAGTTACAAATGCCAAGTTCTTTCATTGTCGAATGAATGCTCTTACAGAGTAGAATGAATCTTTCAAATTTTTGTTATACGAGCGTATTTCCGTACTTTGACCTACACTAACGTGTGGTCACTTATTCTGCCCTGCATATTTTAATGGAAGCGAATCAGTGACCATTCTAAAAATGATTTGGCAGACGAAGATACAAATGAATGGAATGCTTACAGAACTGGATGTAGGATTAAAAAGTTTTAATGTGTCTACGATTCTGATGGCGACATGATGAATTTATAACTAAAGACTATTGACAGAGTGAAACAGTCATCATTAAATCTGACAACAACAAAGGTAACAGCGCAGCCACAAGAAAGGAAGCAGCACAATGGAGCATATCACACAAGAATATGAAGATGAAGTAGAACGTACTTTGACCTACACTAACGTGTGGTCACTTATTCTGCCCTGCATATTTTAATGGAAGCGAATCAGTGACCATTCTAAAAATGATTTGGCAGACGAAGATAAAATGAATGGAATGCTTACAGAACTGGATGTAGGATTAAAAAAGTTTTAATGCGTCTACGATTTTGATGGTGACATGATGAATTTATAACTAAAGACTATTGACAGAGTGAAATAGTCATCATTAAATCTGACAACAACAAAGGTAACAGCGCAGCCACAAGAAAGGAAGCAGCACAATGGAGCATATCACACAAGAATATGAAGATGAAGTAGACTGTTTGAAGGGCATGTGCAAATATGCATTATTTCAATGTTCGTACAAAAAGCCCCGGCTCATCATTTACCGTTCAGTTTCAGAATGAAATCTCTTCAAGTGTCAGATGAAAAAATATGACCATTTATTTTTTGACAATGTAAAAGAAGCCTTGTACTTAAGGAAGAAAAGTTTGAACCTAACTAAAAATATGAAATGCATTTCTCAATTTCATTGAACACAATAAAATGAGTGGTTTATTTCTCTCTCCTTCAATTTTATAGGATCATCTAATATAATAAACTAACTGATCACTTACTATTTCAGATAGTAGATAGTGCATCTGGCACTATACAAAAAAAATAAAAGACATTCTTATAAGCTGGCACTTTGCACAGCTAATTTTTTTTATTGCAAGCAAAATGTCGAATTGTTAAATAATAGTTTAAGTTGATACCTATAGCCATGTGCTGATGCGCTCATTCATTCATGTTTGGCTTTAATTTGGTGCATTATATATTGAAAACTTTTGCTGTGTTGATTTAATATTTAAAGGTAAATTGGAAAAGAAGTAGGAAAGACAAAGAAATTGGCCAAAACAATGAAGCGCCTTGCCCATGACTGGCCTACATTTTAAATGATATAAAGAAGACATTGTTATAATAAAAAATATTCGAATGTACATAATGCAAAATGGTGACGGTCGTTGATTCAATTCATGCCCAATTAAGCTTCTCTATTTAAATGTGCAGTACAAAAATGTTAGTGGAACAGAAGTGCCAACTATTTCAGTCCCAATTCTGACATTTCTTAACAGTTCAATAATGGAAGCTGCTATATAATACTATTGCATTTTTGGTAATAAGCAATAGTACACGTATAACACTAATGTAACAAGTTTACAAGTGTAATCCGAACCGAAATGATTTTACTCATTATTAACAATGTTTTGACGGCTGTTGTAGACCCAGCTTATAAAGCTAACAGTTTTATGAGATGCCAGTGATGCGTTTCATTCAAACTTTAACTCTGCGCTCCTTCGCCATTTATTGAAACAGACTAAATAATCCCTCGTTCCTTCCTGCGATTACAATAAATAAAAACCTTTCGTTTCATAGCGCCAAAGAAGGCCCGATGTTTTTTTGTCTTACATCTATAGAAAATATTTGTTACAGGCTTCCACGTAATTTGCAACCTCACAGTCGTGTCAGATCGTTTATTCATTTATATTACGAACACTCGAGTTGCTGTTTTTAAATGACCCTGTAGCAATTTCTATTTAACTTCCACGGTTCACCCACTTCAAAAGAAAAGCAAAAACGCTTTCGTTTACGACTCCAAATTTATGCAACAACAAGCACTTGAAAAAAACTAAAATTCTCCACTCCGATTGGTAAACCGAAAGAAATAGCTTTTTTCAAGACCCTTACTAGCATATATCCAGAATTTTTATTGCTCAATCATAAATACAAATACAAAAAGAACTCAACAATGCGAGAAGTTTGGTTTTTACTGCCCAAGCAAGCAATAAAATTCACACACGCATAAAAGAAGCACAAAGACGAAAGATAAGATCGGTTTGTAAAAAGATGAGTGATGATAAAGCTCATATCCCGGGTCATACGAATACATAGATAATGCGGTTACTTGTATTACGTATGTATTCTTCAACGATTTTTCTCTGTTGAAAAATATTCATAATGGGGTAACATAGGTTTTCTACGTGTGCTTAAATCACTTAACCCGTCTTGCCCGTCTGCTTCGGGTGCATAAAAAAGTCAACTGTATTTTAAAGCTGCTCGAAAACAATAATTTCTCATTAACATTAAACAATTTGTGTGTGTGAAATATCATGTTTAATACCCACAACCTTCACAAGTCACATTTCTTTCATTTCCATCTATGAGAATCAAGATTTTCTTTTCGTATAAAGAAGCACGATATAATGTGGTTCATAATACAGACATTTGGTGAATAAAGAATTTCGGCAATTTGTATATACCTATATCATGAGTTCTCGGTAAATTGTATAGCGTATTATTATCGTTATGATATTATTACATGAGAAGTTACGCCATGTGAAATGAAAGTATGAAAGCACTTATGACAGAGTTTGATGGTAAGTAGGTAGCATTTTAAAGAGAAAATAATAATCATGACAGAAAGAAGAGTAAGCTTCTTCCCTTGCTGCCGAGTATCTTGTATGATACTCTCTGTATCCAATAATGAAAGGTGACTGTTCAGGTCAAGTTCGTGTTTTGGGGAAAATATATGTCCAGCCATCCATTATTTCA
Organism: Cyphoderus albinus; assembly: GCA_021029165.1. NCBI lineage: Eukaryota > Metazoa > Arthropoda > Collembola > Entomobryomorpha > Paronellidae > Cyphoderus > Cyphoderus albinus. Next base: position 38,271 of record VYYJ01000955.1, read on the forward strand.
TTTTGAATAGAAACAGTGTGAAGAGTTCATGAAGTACACCTAAAGTTAACTAGTTACTCACCCAAGTGACTTGGGCCAAGTCTAACTAGGCAGGCAAACAAAAACTTGGTCAAATTGAAATGAAATGAATGATTGCTTGGATTGTTTTCACAAGTTGCAAAGTACAAGAGAGACTGCCTTAAAACAGTTGAAATAAAAAGACTTCTTCACAATGGCATAAAGCAAATAATTATTGTTTTGGTCTGTAGCCACAGTCAGTGACAGAACAGAGACTTAACATAAAAAACAAGTTATAATTGTTACTAGCTTATTCTCCCTATACCTAACATTAAGTAACAAAAATATTTCATTTCATTGGCTTATTACTATCAGACAGGCATGATTCATGTAATTTCCAAAGAATGCATAATATTTGGATAATGATTGTAGATTTTCAGGAGGTACCTGGCATACACGCCTAATGCACACATTTGAAATTTTGAAACCCATTCAAAAAATACAAACTTTGTACGTAAATAATTACGTTTGGTTTTAATCAATTTTAATACCATAGCTAGGCACTTTTATGTAAAAAACAATCAGATCGATTCAATGACCATATTATGATCAGTTGTACACTTTTTCTTTGCTTTTCTGAAATGCATTGCGGGAATACAAAAATAAGCGAAATGGTTATGTTCCGGTTCTGTTATTCTTTTCTAATTTATTCCTCAAGAGAACGTCTTTTGGATGGTACCTTAAAAGGAAAGCTCGCAGACAAACGAAAAGACGTTGTGATATTAATAAGATTGATCTGGTATTTACCAAACCAGAGACCAGAGACTTTTAACATGTACGAATCTGAATCTCCTCAAATTGTGTAGTGAGAACTGAAAGAATTCCACCGAGCCTTTTCATTTTTGATTCAAAGAAGCGTTCAGTGTAACTGCTACACTGCATTGCCCCTAGATTGTTATCAAAAGCAAGTGGGAGGCAACGAAAACTTATCATTGAAAAAATGCTTGTCTTAACTGCAATGCCTACTGTTAATGATGCAGTATTCTATAACTAAAGGTCACTCTTGGTCGCTCTCTAACCTGCTTCAACAGAAATCAACAATCTCATAATAATAATAAATATAAGGCATGCATATAATGATTTCATAAAAAAACTAATAAGTGGTCCGTCCAAAACTTAAAAACAATGCAGACTGGTAGCAATATTTTTTGATAAAATATGCTTCATTTTTAAATATGTATTACTAATCTCACATTATTTAACCATGTCAAACAGAATGAAACAATCGACAGATTTTTAATAAGATTTAATACAACATCTACTATGTTTGAAACTGCGTTTCCTATAAGATTTGTACTTTAGAACATTTTCGTCCTTTTTTACTTGGCGTCCTCAAGCACGATTCCAAAGGACCACATAGAGAGAAACAGGTGAGATAATAGTAATAAAGAAAGATAC